>CAUYUJ010004749.1:17500-67187 GCA_963575745.1 Prorocentrum cordatum | reverse complement strand
TCATCATCATCATCATCATCATCATCATCATCATCATCATCATCATCATCATCATCATCATCATCATCATCATCATCATCATCATATTATTCTTCTTCTTCCTCCTCCTCCTCCTCCTCCGCACGCACGCATCCAGGAGCTCCCGTCGCCCACGCCTTCGACGAGACGCCCTGGCGAAGATACGCAGCAGCCCGCACTTGCGGACAAGAATGCGGGCGCGGGGTGGGTCACGGGTGGGTCGCGGGTGGGTCGGGGGTGTGTCGCGGGTGGGTCGCGGGTGGGTCGCGGGTTGGTCGCGGGGTGTGTCGCGGAGTGTGTCGCGGGTGTGCCGCGGGTGGATCGCGGGTTGGGTCGCGGGTGTGTCGCGGGAAAGTTGCGGGGGGGGCGACGACAACAGCAAGCAGAATCCGCATCGCGGAATCCCACTTCAGCCACGCACCTGGAGATGGTATAACACCGCTCGGCTCCCTCCCTCTGACCCAGAGCCCCGACGTCATGATTTGTTCATAACGTCGGCCCCCAGAAATCTCGACCCTTTCCCTGGGACCAGTGTTTCATCCCGAGTGCTTGTTTGACGGCCACAGGGCCCGGCGAGGGCCCCCCAGAGGCCGAAAACAGCGATAAACCTCCCGTCGTGATTCTTGTCACGACTCCAGGGGGTCTGAGGACGTCCGGTGCCCCCCCGAGCTGAGGAGGAGCGTGAAGCCGGCGGCCCAGCAGAGCACCACGAGCCGAGGAAGAGCCCAGCAGCACACCACGACTCGATCGGGGATCTTCTGACTCGGGTCGATCCAGACCCGGGTCAGCAAGAAACCCAAAAACTGCAACGCAAGAAAAAAAAAAACTGCAACGCAGGTTTTCGCAAACACGGGTCAGCCAATATGCGCGGCCGCCTCGCGGCCACGAGCGGCTCGCAAAACCGGGTCAGCCAGAGGGGGTCTTCGCAGGATCCTGCAAGATCTGTCGCTCTGGCTGACCCCCGTTTGCATTGACCCCCGTCTCGAGGCTCCCGACTCGAGGGGGTCTGGGGGCGTCCGGTGCTCCCCCCCCCCGGCGGAGGCCGCGCGCGAGCACGGCCGAGGCATCGCCGCGGCGTGGAGCCTCCCGAAGTCCTCCTGCTCCTCCTCCTCCTCCTCCTCCTCCTCCTCCTCCTCCTCCACCTCCCTCAGGGGACGGCCCTGAGCATCAGTCCTGGGGGTCATGCTCTAAGCCGAATCCACTCTGGGGCGTTGCAAACTGTCGAATGTAAGCTAAGCCCCTATGCAAGGGATGTTATGCTCCCCGCGGGCGGCTCATGCACCTGTCAGGAGGGGGGGGGAGGAAAAGGAGGAGAGAGGGGCGGCCTCGCTGAAGAGAAGGCGAACCTGTGGAGATTGCCTCTTGGAGACGCAACTGCTGGCCGAGGGCGGCCGGCCGCAAGGGAAAAGGGGATGGGGGCAAGGGAGGAGAGGGAGACGGGGGTCGGTCGGCGTCGTTCCCAGGGGGTTGTCGGTCGTGCGGGTCGTGGAGCCTCCCGAAGTCCTCCTCCTCCTCCTCCTCCTCCTCCTCCTCCTGTTCCTCCTCCCTCCTCCTCTCCTCCATCCTCCTCCTCCTTCCTCCTCCTCCCTCCTCCTCCTCCTCCCTCCTCCTCCTCCTCCCTCCTCCTCCCTCCTCCTCCCTCCTCCTCCTCCCGTGGCTGTCCGCCCCTCGTGCCGCCCCCGAGCTGAGGAAGAGCGTGAAGCCGGCGCCCAGCAGAACACCACGAGGTGCGGCCCCCTGCTGTAGGCGCCCGGGTGTCGGAGCGCCCCGCCCTGGAGCAGGCTGGCCTCCGCGACGGGGGAGGAGGTGGAGGGGGAGGGGGAGGAGGTGGAGAGGGGAGGGGAGGAGGGGGAGGGAGAGGGAGGAGGAGGAGGAGGAGAGGGGAGGAGGAGGAGGAGAGGAGGGAGGAGGAGGAGGAGGAGGAGAGGAGGAGAGGAGGGAGGCCAGGAGGAGGAGGGGGAGGAGGAGGAGGAGGAGGAGGAGGAGGAGGAGGAAGAGGAGAAGGAGGAAAGGGAGGCAGAGTCGGAGTCGGAGTCGGAGGAGGAGGACCAGTGCAAATCCAAGACTCATCAACGATAATACAATCAACCCTCCCTCCAAGTTCCCACTTCAGAGTCTTCTACGTGGATTCATTTGCATTGGGGGAAATGCCCCGTTGGAGGACAACCGTCTGAAAATCTGGAATTGTGCCAGAACGCCACTCCTTGGATTTCAACGCCGCGAATCACCGTTGCTGTTGCTTCTGCACGATCCTGAATCGTGCCAGAACGCACTTCCTGGAATTTCACCACCGCGAATCAACGTGACTATTGCGCCCCGACGTTCCGACATCGTGCCGAAACACTCTTTCTGAGACGTTAACCATGAGAATCCTTGACCCTTGCAAAAACCTGAGACAAATGGGCGCGGCGCTAACGCGAGAGCCACATTTTGGAAAGGCGCCACCCTCCATCCGTGAAGCTCTTGCAAACTTCGAAGAATACGAATGCGCGCAACGCCGAAACGAGAACTGTCTTGAAAACGGACCGCCCTTCATCCGTGAAACTCTTGCAGCTGTTTACAATGAGCGTGCGCGGTGCTAAGCCACTGCCACATTGTGAAAACGGGCCGCCCTACATCCGTGAAACCGTTGCAAACGTCAAGCTTCAGGATGAGAACTATGAGGAAGTCTCTAGCGAAACGCCCGACCCACCCTTTCGACTGGCCTTGGGGTGTGACAAGGAGGAATTCTCAAAGAAAAGGAATGGAGGAGGAGGACGAGGAAGAGGAGGAGGAGGAGGATGAGAAGGAGAAGGAGGAGGAGGAGGAGAAAGAGGAAGAGGAAGAGGAGGAGGAGGAGGAGAGGAGGACGAGGAGGAGGAGGAGGAGGAGGGAGGAGGAGGAGGAGGAGGAGGAGGAGGAGGAGGGAGGAGGATCGCCCCGCCCTGGAGCAGGCTGGCCTCCGCGCGCTCTGTGAAGAGCCAGGCTCCCGAGGCACCGCCGATCTCGGGGCCGCGCGGCGGGAAGCGGCCGAGGCGGCGCATGGCATCGATCTGCGCCTGCATCTCCAGCGGGACGAGGGCGCTCCAGCCACCGAGGGGGGAGGAGGAGCAGGAGGAGGAGGAGGAGGGGGAGGAGGAGGAGGAGGAGGAGGAGGAGGAGGAGAAGGAAAAGGAGGAGGAGGAGGAGGAGGAGGAGGAGGATGGGAGGAGGAGGGATGAGGAGGCGGATGATGATGGTGATGCTGATGCTGATGCTGATGATGATGATGCTGATGATGATGATGATGATGATGATGCTGCTGATGATGATGATGAACATGGTGATGATGAGGAGGAGGAGGATGACGAGGAAGAGGAGGAGGAGTAGGAAAAGGAGGAGTTGGCGGACGATGGTGATAAGGAGGCGGAGGAGGAGGAAGAGGAGGAGGAGGAGGAGGAGGAGGAGGAGGAGGAGGAGGAAGCGGAGGAAGAGGAGGCGGAGGAGGAGGCGGATGTGTAGGAGAAGGAGGACAAGGAGGAGAAGGAGGAGGAGGAGGAGGAGGAGGAGCATTTTCATTTTCCGCTGCACGCTCTCAAGCCTGGGGGTGCACCCGGTGGCCGTCGAGCACGGCCACAAACCGCTTTTGCGCGCAAGTGAGGCGGCGCGCAAGGCAGCTGAACGCACCCAACCTGTAGGCGACTGCAGACCACATCCCGCCGCCCAATTGACGGCGGCGCCGACGCCTGCACAGAACGAGCTGTACAGGCCTCGTTGCGACAGGGCCTGCCCCCTTGGCTCGGCCAAGAGACCATGCCCAAGACGCGTCGGCAACTGCATGAGGCCGCCCAGGGAGCCACTGTCGGGGAGATCAAAGCTGGACCTCCCGCGCCCCGACGGCGCAAGCACACGATGCGTCCGCCTCGCTGGGCCGACAGGGGAGGACCCTCGACCCTGCAGGCATCCAGGTGGACGAGCGCCCAGCGGGAAAGCATTGAAAAGGACGGCTCGAGACGGACCGAACCTGCTGACCAGCTCGGCAGCCCCACTGTGCAACGGTCGCCGCAGGGGGAGAATTGCCTCCAACGCCCCACAGCCGTGCAAATAGGGGGGAAAGGTGGACGCACGTGCAGCAGTGACAAAGGACGGCCAGCGGTCCCAGATCGAGCCCGCCGCACAGGTCCATGAAAGAGCCTGCATGATAGAGACTGCAGGCTGCTTGTCGGGGCAATGCCTGGTGGCCGTGCGTCGCAGGAGCCAGAAGGCTGGACCCATCAGCGATCAAGCGAAAAGGCGCGCCACACTTAGTGCATCGGTGTCCAGCCGAGCTGAGTCTAGCTTGGGATGCTTGCCCGAGGTGATGCGCTGCCAATATTATTTTTCTGATTTGATGCAGCGGGGCCTCCCAGGTCATGGCTAATGAAAGTTACGGACGTACCCTCCTGAGGCAACGGCCTTGCACGATGGGCACGCCGCGAGCGCGCTGCCGTCTGAGCAGCGTAAGGATGGGCAATGGTGCCCTAGCTCCTGGAGCTGATTCCCGGGGTGCCCGCGGGTCTTAGTGCGCACGCCGTCCAGGGGGCCAAACAAACCTGAACACCCTCGAGCATTGCTTGCGCTGCCTGTGCTTGTCCAACCACGCCCGCCCAACGCCGATGGTGGAGGAGGGGGCTCGGGCTCATCGCGGGCGGCCCCAGACTGGTCGCGCGCAGGCCAAGCGGGCAGCACATGGGCAGCAAACGCAGTAACTTCACGGCAGACCGAAAAGGGCACCAGGGAGCCAGGCTTCTTGCTCGGCGGCAAGTCTGAAGTGACTATGGTAAGTCAAATAGCATCCGATTCCATGGGAAGCGGATGGCAAATAGCGTCCGGTGCCGTACTGTGGTGGTTCAGTAAGGGGAATGGACGGATAAGATAGGATAAGATCGATGTAGTGATCTTTCCAGCACGTAGCGAACACTAGCAGTGTCCGGGCAAATAGGGCGCGCGTGCCTAGAGCCAAAGGCAACGGCGCGCGAGCTATACTCCCGATCCTATATAACATCTCCCAAAGAGCTACCCTTAAAGTCGGGAGGGGAGGAGACGGTGAGTATAGCCGCGCAGCCGTTAGGCTCTACAAAGGCCACGCGCACGACTGTTTGCAAGAAAAACAGTGCGTACAGTCTGGCCTAACACCAGACTGTAAGGCGAGTTTCCTCGCGAAGCATTTCACGCATACGCAAGATAGCCCCTTGGACATCAAAGGGCTATCGGCCCGGCTAGAGGTAAACCAAACAGGCTATACCTCTCCGAGAAAAAGGGTATTAAAGCAAAGAGCCTGAATCAATCTAAACAGGCTCGTTACCAAGCGTGAAAAGTAAGGCTCGTCTCCGAGCAACTAGGAGGGCGCCTCTGTATCAGGCGCCCATGCTGGCAGACTGGACCGCGGGGGCAACAAGGACAGACTAAAACTGATTTGACTTAGGCTTGTTTCTGTCCTCAGGACCCCGAAAGGGTACAAACTGCTTCACGTCATACTTAAAAAATGACTGAGTACCTGACATCACCTCCAAAAGCAGCTCCCGATCGATACTCCCCTTTGTATGCCCATCTGCGGTCATGTCTCTAGTATTGCACCACTGCACGTTATGCACTATACCTATATCCATGAGCTCACGTATCCAGCTGATATGTCCCAGCAAAGTCCGTTCCGTCGGTATCTTAAGATCTTTGCTGGATAGCGATTTGTACATAGACTCAGCGTCTATGGTACGGGTTACTTTGATAGCTAGGCCTCCAACTTCACGCACATCTCGTAGTTGTCGTGGAGCCAGGGCCCCTGCCTTGAGCTCGTGGAGAGCGATAAGCGTAGGGTAACAGTCATCAAGGTTGTGTGCAGCTGCAAGTGCCTCAGCGGCATAGCTGGATCTCACCTGCAGTCGGTGTGATTTACATAGTCCGTCGCAAAGGTGGATGACGGATTTGCCTTGAGGCGAGTTTCCTCGCCGTAATACATTAGCCCCACGTATGCCGTAGCCCTTAGTCTCATCGTCTTCCTCCCCGGTGAGCTTCCGATGCCCCGAATCACGGTGTATATCTACTTCGCTCGTCGGTTTCATCCGAGGGAAGGTGATGCGTTTCGGGCTGCTGATCAGCTTTCGCGTCACAGCATTCAGCCGTCTGACTTGTAAGTTGGTGGGCTCTTGAATCTTCTGGACAGAGACCACGTGCACCATAAGCCAGACTTGAGTAAGAAGGGTATAGGCGAGAGCTCCTCGCAGGCTAACGAACATGTCGGCGATGAGTTTGGTAGCTTTGGCGTCAGCCGCCGCTCCTGTAAGTTCGGGGTGTTAGGACGTAGTTGTTTAATGTACTCGTCCTGATCCATGATCACATCCCCTTGGTCATTCTTAGTGTAGCGAACGGCGAAGTTCGTATAATAATGTTTGTTGAGCTTGCATTTACCAAACACCTTTTCGACACGTGGTACATAGTCATCTACATTTGTCTCTAGGCCTGTCATGTTGATGTCGTCGACATGTTTTGCTGTTAACAGAGCTTGACTGAATTCAAATTCAGGATCGTAACATGTCGGTGTGAGGCCTATAGCTCGTGTGGTCGTACGAAGCTTGAGGGAGACCGCTCTTGGGGCGTCCTTTGTGCCCGTCCCTGGCTTGAGGCACCCGAGGCAGTGTCGGCTTTCATCGTAAGAAGAGAAGCCTGGCAGTGTACGAAACACCTGGGCGCTTCCTGGTAGAAGAGCGAAGCAAACCATGCGAGTTTCCTCGCCGGTGGCATGAGCAAGTTCCTCATAGGTCAGACCTTTGAGGAACGCTTTGTCGATGTCCATGGATGCTAAGATCCATTCTGGATGGCACGCCGCCTCACTTGCCAGGAGCCTCTGGGACTGCCTCGAGCTGTGCAAGTTGGGTCTGATCTAACACTACCTTTGACATTTCTGGAGTAAAACATAACTCAACATAAGGACCATGTTCATCACTGTCAAGAGAATAGCCCTCGTCAGGTGTGGTTGAGCATCGAGAGATAAGACAAGGCTCTTGTGGTTCAGGCTCGTCTCCGAGCATTTCCGACACTACGATATCTTCTTCGTCCACGGATGCTGAGACCAGAACGCATTGGTCGGGCAGCATAGTTGTTGGGACGCAGTAGAGATGATCGTCGGTAACCGTTGTGGGATGAAGGTCCATACGTAACTCATCGTACCACTCCTCCATCATCATAGCTTCGATGTCATGTTCCTCGTTTTATGCGTATATTGTAGACAGGCGGCCTTCACTTGGTGATGAGGCACCTGGGGTGTCTGGTGGAGGCCTGTCTCCAGGCTGGTCGTGTTCTCCAGGCGCTGTGCCCGAGTGCTGATACTTGGCAAGGTCGTCATGAAATCCTATGGAAGGAACATGTGAAGTCAAGCACTGGATGAGTCTGGAGTGAGTGCTACCAGTGATTTGAGAGATGTTCAGGCCGGTGCCCACGCACTCATAATAGTGGAAGGCTGGGTTGACATCGCTGTCGTAGTGGATCAGTGTAGACCTGGTGGCGTACTTTACTGCGGGAAAAATTAGACACGCTCTTGGCCAGTCTAACTGCTACTACACGTTCAACTCGGGAATAATTTCGCACGAGATACTGTAGTGCAAGATGCACGCGCGGGTGAAACTTGCTGTCGTCCGAAAGATTGAGGTTTCCCTTGTAGTCTGGGATATAGCCAAAGACTTTGGCAAGTTTCCCTGCGCCAAGATGTGCCACATATGTAAGGACGGTTTGCATGGCCATGTTGTCCATGCCAAGTTCCCTGGCAAGGAGGCATTCAATGTATAACGTGTGACAAGCATCAGGATACATTACAATTACACCGCGTGATCCTGCCTTGACGACGACGTGTCCTCGTCCAGGCACGTTACGGATCACAGGAAACGGGCCATTCCAGCCTCCATGATCGTCCTTAGTGGCGGTAGGTCGGTGATAGTCGACCAAGTCCCCTGCTGAGTAAAGGCGAGCACCATCTGGGGCCGTTTTAGCCCTGAGAGCACGATTTGTCTTAGCTACCGCCGTGGCTTGAGTTATTGCTTCCAGGCTAACTTCCCCCACGCGGCGTTCTCGTTCGTGACCTGACGTCTCGGGCCCCCTAGGGAAGTCGAGGGTGTCGAGGTCAGGAAGAAAGGAGGGCTGTCGCCCAGTGTGTGCTTGACATGGCGATACTCCGTTGTAAAACGTGAAGGCGTTGGTGACGAAGATGCCTTCAGCCAATGCTCTAGTAAATACAACAGGGATGTTGTGTCTGTTCAGCTCTTCCTCAATCGTATGGAGAGTACCCCGAAGAATGCCATTGCGTGACTCGATCGAGGTCGCGCGTTGGCCAGGCGCTCGGATACGAAGTGTCGTACCATTGTTCGCCATCATGGCCTTGGCAGTGTCATTATTTAGGGCGCCTTCTCCATCTGAATACAAGACTTTGAAGGGTCCGTGAAAGGCAATCCAGCAGTAGTGGTAGGCGTCGAGTATAGTGTCACGTTCTCTATCGGAAATCTCTTGGCCTGCTGCCAGGCGAATACATCGGTCCATAATATTATGTAATACGGCTCGTTTCTTGTAAAACATGAGATCTACTTCGCCTTCATCGAGCCAATTTCCAGGAAGGCTTACAAAAGGTAGCGTCAAATTACCTGGGCGTTCCCACGCTCTACATTCCCGACATGTGTCACAGATTTCTCCGATCATATTTAGTCGAACGCTATCCAGTCCCACTTTGTCTAGGATTAGCCTCATCTTGGGTTCCTTCGCATGATACCACCGTAAGTGCAGTTCACGGAGTTCCTTTTTGACTACATGAGGTTCGTGACTACGGAGATTTTGCAGACTGCGTTGGATGTCATATCTCGTCCAGTCGGGCAGTCGTGGAGCCCCCGAGCCGGTTGAGGCAAGAGGGTTCCTTGTAGCTCTCCGCAGTCGGTCCCCTTCGTCAACTGCATCTGGTGGCGGTGGTACGCCTTGTAGGCGGCCGCGGCGGGCCGCTACCTGTGGCGGCTCGCCAGAAGACGCGGAAGGCGTGTTTCCACGCTCGGGCGCGTCTCGCAGTATATCGTAACTGCTGGCGCCAGATGCAGGATCAGTGTTCCCAAAGGCTCGTGGTCGTGGTGGCCTGGCGTGAGCGCCCTGACGGCCACCCGATGCTGAAGCTTGGCCCTCCCCCGGTTTGGGTAAGGGTTTCCACCAAGCTGGCACATGGTTGCCTTCGGGATCATGATCATCTGGGAGTTTGAACGGCTCAGCAAAACGGCATTTGCCGGGCTCAGTGTCGAGGTGGTTCTTAACACCCTTGCTTCTCGTAAGGTCCCTCTGGCATGCAGGACATGGCCAATATACAGAGATAGAACCATGGTACTTACACTGTGTAGGGTCTCTGTTGTGGCTGGGACTGTCCTTTCGGACGTTGTCGATGCGTGCTGGGCATGTAGCCACTTCTGGGATGATACGATCGCCGATGCGTCTCATACCTTCTCCCGGTTCAGCTTGATCAGGAAGGTCAGCAGGGTAAGCATGCGCAGTACGTGTAGGCGCGTCTCCGCGCGTGGCGTCGATGGCTTTCGCCAAATAGACGGCTTCCACAAAGGCAGACTGCAGTCGTCGAGTGTATTTTTGTGCCAGTGAAAGCTCTCTGTTGCACGGCTGTGCGTTCACATGCTGACCGTTGCATTTGAGTCGCTCAAAGGGTTTAAGAATCGTCTCGTCGTTGATGGTGATATTTGTCGGCTTTTTGATATAGTCACCAGCCGTATCTTTAAATCCCGTCGCACATTGGTCGATGTGTACGGTTGTGATACGTGGTCGGTTGGCAAGTTCTTTCCATGGGGAAATATCATCCACCCATGTTCCTGTGGGTTGTTCGCGTATGAACCACCTCCGTGCATTATCTTGAGTAACAGCTATTTTGCCACAGTGTGGCAAATATTCTTTATGATGCTGTTCCCAAGTGCTGTGGTTGACTTTGTAGTTGTAGTAGGATGGTGGTCCTGTGGTGCGGCAACTGGGCTGTAGCATGGCTACTCGTACGTGGCATATTACGAAGTAATGATCTACAGTTCGCTGCACCGAGGGATCTCCCAGGTCGACACATGTGGTCTTGTCTAAGTTGCCTCCTGAGGAAAGACCCCTTGAGAAGGCAAGCTCTGAAATACCGCCCTCACCTCCACAAAGCTCCAACATATCCACGCAATTATTGTGACTATGGCATAGAGTAGCTACTATGCTATATATGTCAGCGTGTGTGTCGGGCATAAATGTGGGGAGGGTAAGGAACAGGTCATCATCCTCATCTGAGCTTATCAGCTCAACAGGGGCGTCAGTGCTCCAGGTCGCCATAAGATCCTGTCCGAGTCCCGACAAGTCGTCACCGCAATCATCGTTTCCGTCTTCAACGTGCTTTTTGATGCGGCGAGGCTTGATGCCTGCTTCCTTTTCGGCTTTGAGCCTTTCCTTCTGTTTGATACGCGACTCCGTAGGTAAGACTTGCTCGTTGTGTTCACCGGTCTGTGTGCCCATCGTCGTGGATGAATGGGTACATGCTTCAATCTCCAGAGTCGGGAGGGGAGAAGGACAGTCATCTATGATGACGCGTCTAGAGTTCTGTGGTGATTGAGTGGGCTCGTTTCCGAGCATGACCGGTTCCTCGGGCTGCCAGTACATCCGTGTACTGATGTTGGCAACCCCTGTAGGTAGTGGTGCATGCCAATCATATCCTGTCGGTTGATCGGCTACTGCGATATCCTGAATAACCGTACTGGTGTCCAGGTTAATTGTTACACGTCGGACAACATCAGACCATTTCGGTCCTCTTTTGTTGGTCGTCACATAGTGATGGATGTTGTGGTCCGTACGTGTATAGGTGTTCAGGTATATCGGCACGTTTCCGTGCGTAGTGTTGCTTCCCAGGATTTTGTCGTTGAGGTGACGGATGAGTGTAATGCGTGTCTGAGCTCGCCATTCGGCATGTCGTATCGTTTGACCGTGCCAAATCAACACATGTTGTGGTATCGCCAATTTGCACGTACATGCCCACAACTTAGAGCTAAACGGTATTGATGTTGCTACCTGCATATAGGTACCACTCGGTGTATTGTCTTGCATATTAAACCTGATACCGAAATGACACGACGGCATCCGTATCACTGTCAACTTGAGATCTTCCAGAGCATCACGTATTGGGGATAGCTTCCAAACGTATCCTGGGGGGCCAAATACTATGATTTTCATGCGGGGCTTCTGGGCTTTTATGAAAAGATTTTGAATACGAGACCAGTGTGGAGCCACTCTTTTTCCTGGGGTTCGTGCATACCAGTCACCCGGGGTACTAACCCATATTAGAGTATAGTCCCCACTGATCACCGCACCCAGGCAATCTGTACCCACAGTCGTCATAAGCTCGTTGTGGGAAATGCGATCACAGATATAACCTCGGATGCGGAGGTCAGCGCAAGCCTCCCTCGTATCTTCGATGACAAAAGCTCTTTTACTAAGGCAGGTTGCCCCGCTGTCCTTGTTACCCCCTGGCCTTTCAGCCATTAGGCAAGACGACGAGGGGGCAGCGTCGCCCTGCCATCTTCAAGATAAAGAAGATGCGCCTGCAACGTCTGCCAGCATCTGGGCTTCCCTCAGATGCTGGAGCTCAGCGCTGCAGCGCGCTCTAGCCTCATAGGCGGATTGCTCTGCAAACGTGGCCAGCATGGATGGATTATCCATCAGCTGCTTCAATAAGCCTTTCGACCTTGCGACGTTGACCGCCTGCAGCTCATGGTTCGAATATCCCATCACTATCTTCCGGCGGGACCGTGCGGCATCCATGGGTACGAGTCCGCCATGCTGGGCCAGTGTCCTGGCTACGAAGCAATCAAACGTTTCCAGATCGTCGATGCTGTCGCCTCTCATCGTCGCTTTGGCGAGTGTCTTTAGCAACCCCTGAGGCAGGTTTCCCTGCAATTGTTGGCGCTCTTGCGCAGGGGTCGGCTCGCCTGTCAGCAACGTCTGGAACGATGTGGTACTTGTACTCGAGGCGGGTTGCCCCGCAGCTCCGAATCGATCACACCTGATTGACAGATGCCCTGATGGCAATTTCGTTGTCGGCATGATCTTGGAGCCCTCGGGGAGTTCCATCTTGACCTGTCCCTTCCCAAGGAATATCAGCTTCTCCTGGCCTCGCTCGAGCACAATAATAGTGCGCTTGTGCTGCGTAGTGTCGAGGCCCAGGATAGCTGGCAGGTCCTTGCAACAGCCTGACACAATATTCGTCTTGTACGAGTCGAGCTGGGTCGAACCCTGGTACTCGCAGGCAATGCTGAAGGTGCCCACGGTATCAGCTGGGGCCGACCCCTCGCCTACCCCGTTGATGTTCAAACGAGAACGAGGTTCAAACGTACCAGGGCGATTCTGTGCCTCAGCAGATCTCAGCAGCCTGGACGAACTTGCGGCTTGTATTTTCTCCCATTATCTTAATCTTCGGGCCTACGTAGATAAGGATTAAATTTCCACCATCCTCAAGAAAGGTCTTACTAGGCTGCTTGATGTGTACTGTCTCTGAAGTGGCGGCTGTGCTGTCTGGCGGGGTTCCCCGCAGTTCGGTCGTATTCCTTGGCGGGTTTCCCCGCATCGTGCTGGCACCTGGCCTTCCTGCGGCCATACGTGCCAGGTCGATGTACTGGAAGTACGACACGTCCTGGGCTTGAGCGCCCTGTTCCTACCGCCAGTTGGCATACTCATCACGTATGCTCGTGTACTGTTCGCGGGTAGTGCGTCGCGTCAGCGTCAAATACGAATGAAGGGCGATGTCCTGCAATCCCTCCTTCAAAAGGTGATCCCTGCATCGCAACCACTCGTCGAACTCATTGTTCGTGGCTGAGAGCCCGACGGCCCTGACTGCTGTTGCCGCTGACGCCACTGATGAGTCTGAGAGATCCAACGACGAGTTCTCAGTCTCAGGATTATTGGCGTCCAACATGAACGTAGTGTGCGCATTGTCCATATGGGTCTGGAAATGGCGAACACGCAGTTCTCGCAGCTGTTCAAGGTCCAGTGGCAGCTCGGCCCCGCCCCCACTCTGGGGAGACATCGGAGGAGCCACCTGCCCGACTCCAGGCTCGTAATGAGTCGGAAGGATCGGCACAGGTGGTGTTAGGCAGGTTTCCCTGCTGAGGCGCCGTCATCGGGATAAGTTGGTCGAAGTATCCCGTCTCCATCGGTGACCTCACCTCCTCCGGCGGGTTTCCCCGCTGCTGGGGCTGCGCTGTCTGCCTGTCCAGCAAATTGGCTGTCATCTCCTCCACCATGCTCCTTAACTCCCGCAGCTCCCTCGCTGCCTGTTCGGGAGCCTGGGTGTAGGAGCCGGTCCATGGAAACGATGACGCTATGATGCCCGGCGCTCGGCAGATGGCACATACTGGTTGCTGAGGGTCTCCTTCTCGCTGATTCGCAACATGGCCCACCACGTTCGAGTTCCAGCACTCCTCGTGGAACAAGTGGTTGCACCTCAAGCGGTAGATGCTTTCCCTCGGCTGAAACTCCTCGAGGCATACGGCGCAAGTGTCTTCCATCCCAGCATAGATTTCCACATCTGCCGCCCCAGGGTACACCCGCCGCTGCCGCTCCAGGACTGTTTCGGAGTCCATGAAAGCAGCTGGAGGATCTCCTGCGGGAGCCAATGCCTCCGGTGCTACGGCAACCACTGCTGGAGGAGCTGCCGTTGTGGAGGCTGCGGGCGACACGGCTGGCGAGTTTCCTCGCATGGGTGAGCCTCTGTTCCTCGCGACCTCAAGTGCGGATGCACGTGCTTGGTCACGTGCGCTCTGTACTGCCTGCCTGCGCCTGAAGCACGCCTGTTGAGTGTGGTACGTCTGTCTGATGTAGTCTGGTACTCCCCTACTGCCTGATGGTATTGAATGGGCAGTAGGCTGGACGGCCACCTCTGGCGTTGTCGGTGCAGGCATGAAAGCCATGTGCGGGCACATGGACTGATCACTGCAGCGCACATTCGTGAGGCTATGAAACTGATCCGCCATTTCGCGAACAAATCTGTTCGGGACTCTAGACCCATCTGGGTACAGTGGCGGATCCATTGGTGCTGGCGCTGGCCTCTGGCCCTGAGCCATGCTCGGATGAGCATTGAAGGCAAGGATGAAGGCTCGTTGCCGAGCAGGATCACGTGGGTTCGGACCCTCTGGCTCCCAGGACCAGGCTGGCCTCCACCTCTGACCACTCGGGTGGGGCAGGTTGTGACTCTGCACCTGTTGCACCGCAGCTGCCACCCTTGCGCGGTAGTCATCAGGCACTCCAGCAACAGTAGTTTGGCCAGCAAAAGGTCGGTGGTGTATTGGAGTGCCGGGCAGGTTTCCCTGCAAACTCGTTGACGTGCCAGGTGGCATCATGTTCAAAAGAGCTGTGCCATGCTCAGCTCTGGCCGCAGCGATCCGCTCCATGAGAGCGCCATTCATGGCAGATCGACCAGGAGTCCCAAACGGAGACTGCGCTGGTGGCGTCGCCACTGGGGTCATGCCCCTCGGTGTGTGCATGCTATGCGAGGGGCTCCCTGGCATCTGCTCAAATCGAGCAGGCTCTCCGAAAATGCGGCCGAACGTCTGCGGGTCTCCCTGCGGTTCGGGCATCATTTCTGAATCCATTAACGGGCAGGTTTCCCTGCATGGCCTGACGGTTACGCGTCACCATGGCGGACATGGCTCCCTGGCCAGCGGCCCAAGGGTCTTGCTGGTACAGTCTGTCCGCCAACTGTTCCACCTGCTCAGGATTTAGAGCGGCCGCGATCTGATCCAGATCAGAGGTGCTAAGGACCTGCCAAGATATGGCACTAGGCCCTTGGCTTGGAGCACGGCTTGGAGCCGCGCTTCCTGTCTCACTCTCGCTGATCATAAGGATCTGGTGGATTTCGGGCTGGTTTCCCAGCACTGTTGGGCTGTAGTGGTCCCCAACTTCTCTGTGACCATGAACCAAATGAGGATCATTAACCTCTCGGTTAAGAGACCATTTGTGCTTGACACTAGCACTGCCCACATTGGTCCACCTGTTCGGGGCCGTCATTATGGAGGTGGAAATGCGTGCAAGGCGATTGCCCAAATATTCTGGGTTACGCCATTGTTTACCCGTGGAGAGTTCTTCCACGTGTGAAATATAATACGGCTCAATGATGCCGTCTTTTCCTTCAGATGGGAGAACCCCATTGTCGGACGAGCAAAATTTGATCCCGTCCTTCGGGGCCTGATGCCAGTCCACAAAGATAACGATCTCGGAATCGGGGCCCCATCCACTCTGCACGCCGCGACGACGAAGCGTCGGAACAAAGTGGATGTGTGATCGGCCTGTCCCTCTCTTCTTGGTGTTGTGTTCTTGACGACAAGAGAGGCCATACCACGTGATGCCCTCGAAGGCTGCCCATCGTGTGCCACGCATGGCAACCTCGGGGTATGGGGCCGGTCTCCCGGCAGGGTTGTCGTGTAGTACAATGTACTTGTACAACGACCAAGGGGCCTTGAGCGTCCACGAGTGCCCTGGCGAGGCGCGGATGAATATGTCGGGTTTGCCAGAATCCCGTACCAAGACCTTAAACTGGAGACGCGGCTTCTCCTCGCCGTCCGGCTCGCGGACGGGAACGATCGCCATCATAATGGCAGCCAGCTGGTCGACCGTTCTGCCGTAGAAGGTCTCGGCGATGATCTTGGCCTCATCCATCCTAGGGTTATACCCGTCCTGTCTCGTACGTCCGTTGTTCCACGGAAACTCGCGTACGAGCTCGTCGAGATTAACCCATCCATCATGATCATCGAATGTCTCTAGGCTCCACACAGCATTGCGTGGTTTGTCAGGTGCGTGTCTGCAGATCCTGTTGAGGCATTTACTCAGCTTCTTGAGTGTATGGTAATGTCTCGGGACAATACCTTTCTGCCTGCAGCCCTCCATGAATGCTTCATCCACCGAGCGTATCGGTGGAAGATTCCGCAGGGCACGTCGATCATTGATCAAAGCCTGACTCCCGCTAGTAAAGGAAGTGCCCCCTGGGTGGTGCAGCTTATCCTCGGGCGGGTTTCCCCGCAAAGGAGCCTGTGTCACCGAAGAGGCTGTGGCTCCTGAGGAGGAGGGTGCTGCAGCTGCAGCGCCTGGCGGGTTCCCCCGCAGTGTTTCTCGGCTGGCGCTGCCCTTGATCTTAGGCACCCAGGTACCCCTAGATAGAGCACCTTCCTCTGACCTCTTGGAGCGTGCCGCCGCAGGCGAGGCCGGCGTAGGGGTAAACCCTGTACGCTCGAAAGCCTTGGCCTTGCCGGCGATAGAGCCGCGACGGCAAGGCGGTCGTCTACGAATCTCCACGGAGTCCTGAGGTTGTTGCCTAGGGTCGGGTCTCTGTGCCGGAGTTGCCCTAGTCGGTGACCTCGGCGTTTCAGAGCGAGGAATCTCCATCTGCACATCTAACCCGAGCTCCTCTGAGCGGGCCGACGTTTTCTGTTTCTCCCCCGAAGGCGTCCTGGGTGCAGGTGTTTCGCTCTTGGCCTTCGGTTGGAGTGGGGGCTTCCTTGCCCCCTTCATATAGATCTTCTGGGACTCGAGCAGCATTTGGCGAGTTGCCTCGCGGGTGCGTTCGTCTGCTATTCGTTTGCGCTCCGCATCTGCTGCGGCTCGCTGTGCCTTCTGTTCATCGTCATCCATCATCTCTGGCTGTTGGGCCTGACTGGAGACGCCAGGCGGGTGCCCCCGCATTCCAGGAAGGCGATTGAGCGCATCTTTCTCTTCCTGAGTCATAGGCACAAGTCCCCTCGGAGGCTGGACCTCCTCGGCCATAGGTCTCATATGAGCCGTGGTTCCGAGACGACGGCTGATCTCGTCGATCTCTGCTGGAGTCATTGGAACCAACGGTGGATGACCCTCATTAGCAGGAGTGCGGCCTCTATTCGGGCTCAAGCCCTCGTTGAGCCCCACAAGACACCCAGGCCTATGCTCCTGGAGTGGCTCTGAGCACGGCCCACAGACTGCGTTGGGTCTGTATAATTTGCGTGCTGCAATGACATTCCGCAGCTGCGCCCGTACTGCCTCTATCTCAGGACGACGAATATTCGTCGCGAGCTGGTAGCCACCCCGTATGGACCTGCCGTGGGCATCCCTGTAAGCTGGGTTGCCTTTACCAAAGGCAGAGTGATCACCCGTTTGACGCCTAGGGTCATTGTAGGCGAGCAGTTGACCCCCCCGCCGAGCGGCGTGCTCTGTTGGGCCTGCCTGCCTCCATTCGCGGGGAAGCCGTGCTTGCGGGTGAGGTTCTTCCCTAAGGCGTGGATGAGAGCGAGACCTCCTGGCGTGCTCATCGGATGAAGCCGCCGACGCAGCCTGAACAGGAGCCGGCGGGGGGTCCTGCGGGGCCGCAGGCGACACATCTTGGACAGGCAGGTCTCCCTGCTGAATGGAGTCTGGCACTATTGGTTCTTGTGCAGGTGGTGGTGTGTCTGGGCGGTCGGGGCTGAAATCCACCTCCTCGTCTTCACCATTGGCTTCCATCATGAGGATGGTGGCCTCGTCCCCGCACGTCCCACATCCATCACCTTCTTCATCTTCTGACATAGGGTTGCCGATGACGACGGTCATCGGTTCATCCGGGACGGGCAGGTTTCCCTGCTGTACAAGCGTCTGAACATCGCCTGGCTGTCCCGGAGTCGGCTGCACGGTAGTCGGCTCAGGCTCGTTACCGAGCGTAGGCTGCCCGATAATATTTCGCATGGCCGCGTGGTTAGGCTGTAGCCCCGCCGCCTGGAGACCCCATCCCGGCGGAGGGAGAGCCTGACCGCGCATGGAGATGGCCATTTCAAGGGCTTGGCGCCATCTCCCTCTGGACTACCACACATGTCGCTGCACGTCCTCAGGGTGCACGCTATCAATAAGAGTGAGGGCCGCCAGCATTAACTCCGAGTCGTCACAGGCTTCGGTGTCTTGTAGCATCATGTGGCCACTCTCGACACTCTCTTGACTCTCGGGATATACCACGACCAATACAGCGTGCATCTGCATGAGGGTCTGCAGTATCGTGTGCGGTCCGTACTCGCCTGGGGCAAGCGAGCCAGGTGGTACATATGGGTCCCCTGGCACGCCCGTAATGAATGCTTGAGATTCTATTTCCATCAGGTCGGCATAAGTTGTAGGATATACTGGAGTGGGCCTGTTTCCAGGCATAAGGTCGGGTGGATGTCGAAGGTTGTGGTCAACCTCCGAAGGCGAGGCCTCTACGGTGACGTCCTCGTCACTGCTCTCGTAGGCCATGATGTTGCCTGGGTTACCGAACATCCAGTCGAAGAAAGATAAGGGCTGGTTTCCCAGCGTACCATTCTCCACAGGCGTAAGCTCGATATTTCCGAGAACAGATCTGCGGAGGTACTCGAGGTAGTACGCGTACAGTCCGTGGCCGTACGCCTCGAGCTCATCCAAGTTGTCCATGCTGCTGGCCCACGTGAGAAATATCTGTTCCATGGCCTCAAAATCTTGGAGGCTCAGATATTCAATAACTGGTTCACTTGAGCCGAAATGGACTTCGGTCGATCTGCCCTTTCCATTTCCCTTCGCTGGACAATCTTTTACAGGATGATCGGTACTATCACACTCATGGCACTTTAGGATCTGGCCGTCTCTACCTCGCGGGTTTCCCCGCCTACCTTTACCTTTGCCTGAGGTATCTCTACGGCCTCTACCACGGCCTTTCCCCCCGAAAAATATCTCATCATACTGATCATCTGAGAGCCTCTGGAGGAAAGCCGTGATGCCTCGTCCATTCAACCTACGGCGACCCCGTGTGCCTTTACCTTTTCCTTTGAAGCTCCTCCGAATCCTCCTCCTTGCACGACGCACTGGTTTTCGTGTGAACCTCATCCACCTCCGCTTTGCCTGTTGTAATAACCAGAACAGGTGTTCGGCACGCTGGTTGTCACCTTCCATTTGCATGACATCTGACCAGTCTAAAGGTTCAATACCATCTGATGATATGGCGTCGGTGTCGGTGCCGGAGTCGAAATCGTCATTTCCCAGGTAGGTGGATGCACCGTCGTTTAGGGGATTCGCTTCACCCCATAAGGAACGGTGTGGTTGAGGTTCTCTAGGAGGGGGGCTGGTTGCCCAGCTTGGTTGTGATCGATCCCCTGTTAGTAGGGCAGTAGGCTCTCCAGGATCGTCGGCCCATGTGCTTGAGGGCCCGTTGCCAGGCTGAGCTTCGGTGGTTAAGGTAGTATAGAAATTTCCACTACCAGTTCCCCTTCCCCTTCCAAACACTGACCCTATGTTGCCAGGAGACCGTTTTGACAAATGGCCTATCGAGCGCATCCTCTCGCACAACTCATCATACTGTTGTTGTGTTCGGGGCATTTGGTGGTTGAGTGGCTGCAAGAGTTGCATGGCTCTCTGGTTGCCGACGCCTAGGGCGCGGAATAGGATAGTAGTGAGCAGTTGGAAGTTGGGAAGGTCAAGTCCCACCGACTGTGCCTCAAGACGGGCCATCTCGAACCGAGTGAGGGTTACATCGATTCGTTCTCCGTGCGGCACATGAAAGTCGATGAGCTGCGTGCCTGAAGTGAGCTGGCGCTCATCTCCCAGCATCCAATTCCATGGGGAGCGGATGGCAAATAGCGTCCGGTGCCGTACTGTGGTGGTTCAGTAAGGGGAATGGACGGATAAGATAGGATACGATCGATGTACTGATCTTTCCAGCACATAGCGAACACAAGCAATGTCCGGGCAAATAGGGCGCGCGTGCCTTGAGCCAAAGGCAACGGCGCGCGAGCTATACTCCCGATCCTATATAACATCTCCCAAAGAGCTACCCTTAAAGTCGGCAGGCCTCTCATGGTCCAGGGCACCGAGTTTGGCATGCTGATCTGCTAAATCGTTCCCTGCCTTGCAGCCGGCAAAGTGAGGGTCATTAGTGGTGGCCTCTTCTGCCATGTGCCCTGTCACTCTGTGGATCGGGCCCATGGCAGAGTCGGCTGTCCAAACGAGCACTCCCGCGTGGACCTCACGGTCGGAAAGCGGCTCATTTCTGGAAGAAGCCCACCCTACGGCAACATTTTGACAATCACAAAACCCCCTCACACAAGGCAGCGGCGCACTGGCATGCTGCCGTACAGGCAACGCACTCTCCAGCCTGGGCGGCCTGCGGGGCAGGAAGGGGGAGGGGGGCGTGCACGTGGCCCAACTCCAACCCAACATCAGACAACAACGCGTAAGCCCAACCCGTCCGGGAGAGCTCACGCACAATGTCGGATACAAGACCCGCCCATGCATATTTTACCCTGCATGTAAGTTTCCAAGTTATCGGGCTCATCCACATGGCGCGCGACTGGTGGTAGATCTGATGGGGGCGGGAAGAAGCCGCTAGGGTACGAGAGGGCGCCCAAGGTGCACAGAATCATATCGTGCTCGGAGAGGTCAGTCTCCACGCCAGGGCTGTGCTCAAAACCGCCGAGGATGTCCTCTTGCTCCTTTGCCGCCACCGTGCACTTTCACGGGCGATGGAACAGAGCGTCGCGCTCGGCGTGGCACAGCGGGCAGCTCGCGTCCGCCGGGTTGCACCCCGCCTCCTCGGCCATAAGGCGCGCCCACGGGGCCTGGCAGGTGAGACCTCTGGTGCGCCCTCTCTCCCAAGCCGAAACCTTGGAGGAGGACATGGCGGCGAGGTGGGCATCCGGGCAAGCCTTGGCCCGAGACCGAGGGGCCCCCGCATGTTCTTTCAATGCCCCTGAGGACCGCAGCTTTTCAGAAGACGTTTGGGGAGGGGGGGAGAAACAAGGGCAAGGGAAACCTTGCCACCTCTGTCATGGATGGACGCGCAAACATCAGGCATGCTCCACCCGAGACGCCCCGCCGGGAGACGCACGGCACTGATGGGGGCCCTCGCGAGACGCCACGGGGGGGGCCCTCGGAACACCGACTGCCATGCTCTTCGGAGCTCAGACAACGAGAGACCCAAAGCGCAGGATCCCACCGAGCTAGCTCTAATCTCTCGAGGCCAACGGACGGCGGGGGCAACGGGCCCACACCGGGTGGGACCCGACGCAAACAGCAACGCAGCCGCAAGGGATCTGCCTCCTGAGGTCGGCGAGAGGAACTTACCCCGCGACCTGCGTGGCGCCGCGAACTCGGGGTCGGACGAAACCGGTATCCGAACCCTGTCTTTGCGACCTCGGCGCCCCGCTCTAGCCGTGTCGCCAATGCCTCAGTTGGCGGCTGAGGCGACAGCAGTTCCCGCGGGCTCAAACAACTGGTTGCGAATCACCTGGACGAGGCGCGGGCTCGAGGAAACGACGGCCGCTTTCCTAGATCGCACTCAATGGTTTCTTGGAGGGAGAACGCGACGGCCCCCTCGGGGCCCGGGCGCGACAACCGTGCAGTCGTCAGTGTAAACCCTAAGGAGAACCGTGCACGGGATAGAAAGCCCATCAAGAGGTCCAATCGAGAACGCACGGATCAGGGTAGTCGCAAACCCGCAACGCGCGATGACCCCTCTCCGGGCGAATCGCGGTCCCGCGGTGCGGCCAGTCGTTGACATATAGCGAACCGAGCGGTACGCCGCGATGCAGATTCTGCTGACCTGCAGGGCGAAACCATGCTGGCGGCATCGCGTGCTGAGCAGGTCGAGGCCCGCCGACTCATAAAACTTCCAGAGGTCCCAGAGGGCCGAGCAGGGCTGCTCATCGCACCTGACCGCGACCTCGCTCTTCGCGCTCTGCCGCCAGACGGTGTCGACAGAGGAGGCGAACGAGCCATCGGCAAAATGCAGGCGCGCACGCCTGGCCCCCCATGTCTCGGCGCACTCTCGTGGGGCGCTGGCCCAGAGACGATGCGTCGAAACAAACGCGCCGATCGGTCGGTGGCCGCCGCAAGGCTTCGCGAGCATGACCAGCGGCACGATCCACATCTGACCAGGGAGCAGACCCGACATTTCCAAAAACCTCCATCAAACGGCAGAGCACCGTGAGGGCCTTCTCCGAGAGCCACTGGAAATCCCACAAGACAAACCAGTCGACTGAGGAGGCAGTGCGAATAGGGAACGATCGAGCAAGCCTTCTCAGATCCTGAGGTTCGAGAGGGGGCAGGGGGTCGATCGATCGAAACTTCTCTCCTTGGACATGCGGAGGGGCTTCATCCCGGGCATGCCAAAGGCGCGCAGACCTATCGAGCTCGGAGAGAGGGGGGGGCCAGGATCGGATGCGACCTCCCCTTTGACCGTAGGGGTGGTGGTGGGCGTCCACCCGGGGCCCCCCCGAACAACGCCATGCTCGCGGCGCGCTCCGTTTTCGATATTCGTGCGAAGCCAGGACGACCATTTCTCGTGATCGGCCGATTTGGCCCTAGACTCGGCCTCGCCGAGGCCAGCGGAACCCGAATCCAAAACGATTGCCCCTCCGAATCGGAGACACCTGAAGCTCGCCAATTCCTGACAGGCACGGAGGTGGGGGAGAGACTCGGGCGAACATTCCCCGAGGTTCGCAGGCGGCGAACGCAGCGAGCGGCCGACATCTTGCAAATGCTGGCGCCGCAGACCTTCTGGGCCCGGCGATGCCTTACAGATGCTGGTGGTCTCGCCACCAGCGACGTTTTGAGACGCCATTCCGAAGGCGACTCCGGCGCCGCATGGGGGCGAGGGGGTGGCGCTTGAGGGCTGCTCTCCAATCGCGTGGATCTGCATCCGCACGCGGAAACGACTGCACAGCCACCGCAACTGCGAGGCGGTGCTCGAGGTGGCCGAGGGCGGGATGACTCCCGAGAGATCCTTCACCGCATTAAGCCAGCGGGGCTGAGCTTGTCTGCCGCGGCCTCCAGCGAACGGGAGGGGGGCTTGGAACACTCATGCCAACTCCCGCTCGCGATAGAGGACGTCGAGGTTGAACCGGGTGCGATCTCTGCCCCCTGGACTGGCCACCTGAAGGGCCTTTTCCGCCGAGCGGCCCACGGGGCCCCAGCCCCTTGGAGGGGCGCGCCCAGGTCCCCCAGGCCGAGCGGAAGGGACAGGCGGAGGGCCCTTGAAACTCAAGGCAGTCAGATGGGAAAACTGGGGGTGGAGAGCGACAGAAGCAGGGTCGTGTTCGTCAGCCCCGAGTCGCCGGCAACTTTGATCCGCGCAGCTGCCTGCGCCACCCTGGCCTCGACCAAGAGTGGTCGTGCATCTTGGCGCCTGCAGTCGAGCGGCGGGTGCCCGATATATCAGCTGGGCGCAGTATCTGAGGCCCCGAGCACCTGCGCACACGCGAAGTAGACAGGGTCGAGGGCTCCAGGCTGAAATCTCCACCTATTATGTGTTGGGCCAAAATGTTTATCGCCCTGGGGGCCACTGAGGCCAAGGGGTCTCGATTGAAATCGCTCGGCCCAACGCAGTCCCGAAGGTAAAGCGGCGCAACGTAAAACGAACGATGCCCTGGAAGGTGGATCAAAACTCCCGTGGCGCGGCTCGCCTGAAGCTGGGCAACGGCACAAGGGGGCGTGAAATCCCAAGGAAGCACGGGCGAGCGCAGCCACGCCTGCTGAGGCTCCTCCGTTGGGCCCCAAAGCACCTGGATCAAAATGTGACTTCCAACCGTTTCGAAGACACCGAGCCTCATGCCCGCGCTTTGCGCATGCCCTCGTCGCTGGTGAGCTCGCGCTCCTGGCGCATCGCCACGCTCCTGGCGCATCGCCACGTGGGTTGTGGTTGTGGGCAGGAAGAACTTCATCGATGACCATGAAGTGCACTTTGTGGTAACGAACTCCAAGGTCAGAAAAGCCCACTCCCCCCCGCTCCCCACCCGCGCTGCGATGCGCTGGAGACGTGCGTGGGGCATGCAAAAGTGGGCAGAAGGGCTGGGTCATGGGGTGACGGGGAGTTCGTCACCGCAGACAGGTTGCCCCATCCTGGGGCCCCATCCGCCAGACTCGCTCCGCGCTGCACGGCCCGGCGGGCCTGGTCGCGCACTATGGCAGGATCGGCAGGCGGGGCAGCCTCCGGCGAAGCCTTGGACGCGCCAGCGCCTGAATCCTCAGCGCTAGCAGGCGCTTGAGCACGGGGCGTGCAAAGCACGGGCGCGGCAGCGCCCTCGCGAGGATCATGGGCGGAGCCTCGAGCTCCAGGTGCAGCGCGAGATCCCGCGGCAGTCGCAGCGGCAGGAGGTCCAGCTTCGCGCGGCTGTGCCGGCTCAGGAGAAGCTCGATGAACCTATGCGGCGGCGTCACCTCTACGCTTCTTGCTGACGGGGCGCGCCTGCTGCCCCGCCTGCTCCGCCTTGAGCTCGGCGGCCCTGCCTTTGAGCTCGCCGAACAGCTTGGGGCATTCTCGGAATCAGCCGCAAAATCGACACGCGAACTGCCTGCTCCCCGTACGCAAGTAAATTTAATACCAGCCCTTCCCGGTAGATCCTTGGATTCGCTTCAAGAGCGCCGAGCGCTGAAACGCATCGATATCAATATTGAAATCTCAGACCATGAACCACGGGAGCTGCACGCTCTGAATGAAAGCGCCGATCTTGGCGAAACGCTGCGCGTTCTCTCCTGCGAAACCCACGGTTGGACGCGCGTCGAAGACGATGGAGATGGCGGCAAAATCAGCCATGTGCATGACGACCGGCAAGAAGACGTCGAAGGCACCTGAGCCTTCGGCGCAACAGCTGGGCACGGCGCAACAACTGTGCACAGCAAAAGCTTTGGGCACTACTCCATGCGCGTGTCGGTGATCCTGAGACACGAAGAGCTCCCCGCCCTATTTGGCCTTGCCCACGCTGGCCGACGAAGTCGCTCTCCTCGTCGCACGGGCAGGATTGTCAATGCATCTCCACTTGGCCTTTCTGGCACTGCGCGCCTACTTCGAGCGAGCGTGGCAGCCGGCGTGAACCTCGGCGAGGCCAATGCACCGGTACTTCTTCTGGAACTCGGGCGACGAGATTTGGTTCCAGGCCTTGGGCCCGAGGCAGGTGCTGTTCGTGAAGAACACGCTGCAGAGCTCGAGGCTGGGGTCGCTGCTCTCGTCGCCTGGCGGCCGGCGCGGCTCGGCGGCCGGGGGGGCCGCTGGGCCCTCGGCCGCCGCGCGACCTCATAGCTGTGAGTCGTCGACTCCCGCAGCCTGCGGCACCGCCTGCAAGGCTGCATCCGCGCCCGCCGCCGCCGCTGCCCGCAGCTCATCCATCTCGGCCTTGGTGTCGGCCGCCGACGGCACGCCTGGGGCTGGGGCTGCACTGGCCGCGGCCGCCGCGGCGGGCGCTAGCGCCGAGCCCGCGCCCGCGGCCTCGGCGGCTGCTGGCGCCGCGCGCGCAGGGGCCCCGCCGACGGCGCCCTCGGTGCGACGCTTCTTGGTCGCCAGCCGCTCCAGCGCGCGCTCCTGCAACTCCTTGGTCCTGAGGCGCCACCTCGACACCTGCTCAGCTTTTGACTGCGCGCTCTCCTTGGCAGGCCTCTGTTCCTGCCCCATCTTCGTCAACTCGGCCTTCTCCTCCGCGCCGCAATCGGGCTCGTCCACACTGTTGTCCCACGACAGGTCGATGAGCGGGGCGTCGGGCGCAGCTGCCGCGGCGGCGGCTGGATCTGGGGTGAGCTCTGTGGCTCCCGCCGCGGCGTTGCGCCTGTTGATTTCCGCCAGCGCCCGCGTGCGCACCGTCGCCTGCTCGCGCTGTCGAGATCGCTGGAGGTTGGCAACGCACCTGTCCACTTGGGCCATCGCCTGCTACCACTGAAGCGTCCCGCCAGGCGCCGGCTGAAAGGAACACCGCCTCCTCGGCTGGCATGCTCTGCGGCGCCGCCGCGGCCGCACGGGGCTGGGCGAGCTGCTGCTCCAATATGACCTTCACCGAAGGATCCCGCACGACGCTGAGCGCCGCCTCCAACGTCATGACAGCGTCGGGGGCAGCCGAGCGCGCAGGTTGCCCTGGTCCTTGCGACCCTTGGCTGGGGAGGACTTGAGCGCCTTCGGTTCGAAGAGGGTGACATTGGTGCCCCACTCCTGACACTTGCACCCACGATTGGAAAAGGAGAGACTCCCTCACACATTTCCCACACTGTGGGAATGTGGACCAGGGGTTCGAAGCAGACTCTGACGTATCCTGTGACTGCGACGACAGCTGAGCCTGAGTCTTCTTACCCTTGGCCCTATTGGTCATTGCGCCCCTTTAGCCAACAAGCTCAAACCGTCCGAAAAAAAGAATACATTGTGATTGGACAGCGGCTGGTGCCTCTCAAGCATCACGTACAAGGTGGACGCTCCTTGGCACATGCGAAATGCTCGGGCCAAAGCGGCTCGCATGGAGGAGGAGGGGGCGGAGGAGGAATTTGACATCAGACGACGCAAAACACACAACACACAATATTCAAAGAACTCTTCGTTTAGCACTCTGGCTCCGTGAGAGCCCAGGGCCCGACCTCGACTGTGACCAGGTCGCGTTTGGGATGACGGCCAGAGGCTATGCGATTCCAGGAGCGCATCCTACCCTGAGCCCCCGTTCGGGGATGGGGTGGCACTCCTGGCCGAGACCTCGCACTTGTCCTCCGATGGCGTAATACTTGCAGCGGGGGCAAACAACAATGAAATGATGATCGCTGGCGTCCAGGGAAAGCATCGAGTGTCCCAACTCCAAAAACTTGGGAGCGTCGAAGCCTCGGATCCCGACCCCGGGACCACCTCGGTAAACACGAGGAGAAGGGCGGAGGGCGGCCCTGGACCCACGGAAACAGCGCTTACATTGGAGGCGGAGGAGGAGGAGGAGGAGGAGGAGGAGGAGGAGGAGGAGGAGGAGCGAACGTCGCCTGAAGGGGGCGAGTCCGTCGGAAGGCCGAACTACGGCGCGCCCGCTCCGCCCGACAGGTCGGCGGGCAGCTTCAGAGCGTGGCGCGCGGCAGCAACGGCGGTCGCTTGCTTCTGGTACGTCATCGGCAGGACATCGTCCTTGATGAGGTGGTAGACACGCGTCGCCACGCTGAGCCTCGCGACGCTGTTCGGGATGCCGTTCTCTCCATCGAAGGGGTCGGTGAGCTTGGGGAGTCCACGCCTCGTCAATAGATGAGCGCTCAACTGGCCTCTGGGTTTGGCCAGCTGGTGCCACATGCGGCCGCAGATGACGTAGTGCTGGATGGCGTCCTGGCCGTCTGGGAGGTTGCACCCGAAGTGGCAGGAGCGCTTGATCGGCATCACATGCATCCTGTGAGAAGTGGTCCATGCCCCCGCAAGCACCTTCAGTGCACCCCACAGCCTGGCTGGCGGAAGCGTCGCCATGTGGGAGCGCAGGCGCATCCATCGCGCAGGAGGAGGAGGAGGAGAAGGAGGAGGAAAAGAAAGATGAGGAGGAGGAGGAGGAGGAGGAGGAGGAGGAAGATGAGGAGGCCAAGGAGGAGGAGGACGAGGAGGAAGAGGAAGAGTAGGAGGAAACGGTGGCGGAGGAGGAGGAGGAGGAGGAGGAGGAGGAAAAGGAGGAGGAGCAGGAGGAGGAAGAGGCGGAGGCGGAGGAGGAGGATTAGAAGGAGGATTGGGAGGAGGAGGAGAGGAGAAGGAGGAGGAGGAGGAGAGGAGGAGGAGGAGGAGGAGGAGGAGGAAGAGGAGAGGAGGAGGAGGAGGAGGAGGAGGGAGGAGGAGGAGGAGGAGGAGGAGGAGGCGGAGGAGGAGCCGCCGGCAGCGGCTGGGGCCGCCGCCATCTGCGGCGCCTCCGCCGCGGGAGCCGCCCCGGCCAGCGAGGGCGCAGCAGGCGCCGCGTGGCCAGCCGGTCCAGGGCTGCTCGCTGGGGCACCTGGGCCGCTGGCGGGGGCCCTGCGCCAGGAGGCCGCGCGCTGCACCATGGAGAGCGAGGGGTCCTCGCACGACTCGCCCGCTCCGGCCTCTGAGGGGCAAGGATTGGGGGGCGCTCGGGGCTCGAGGTTCGACGCGGAGTTGACTTTCGGGCGACGTCGTCGGTTCTCGCCGGCATTCCAGCCTCGGGGGGCTCTCCAGCAGTTGCGCCTCGCCAAGAGCGCCCCGAGGGTTCCCAGATCGTCAAGATCCGGTTGGAGGCCCGAGTAAAAAGAACATCAGGGGACTGGCTCAAGGGGGGGAAGCGTCGAGCTGGAATCGGCGATACGCCTCCGATGCGTCGCCCATGTGCCCCCGACAGCGAAGCCACAGATTCCTGGGCGGAGTGGGCTATGCGGCCCCCATCGGCGACGAATGGACCTTTTGGGGGTGTCGATGCGTCCCCACCCTGAGCCTGTCCCCCACCTGCCGCCTCTGCCGCCTCGAGCAGCCCGGGGCCGTCCGTGCCGCCGCCCAGGGCCCCGACGCCCAGCGCGGCGGCGCCGCTGCCGCACGCCGCCTCGGCGAGGGCCGAGCTGTCCATGGCAAGCCGCGTCGGCGGCGCGCCCGCTCCAGCGCCGGCGAAGTCAGGGCCGCAGAGCACGCACGCGACGAGGGCTGCGCCACGGGCGCGCCGCGTCATGGGGGCGCGCGGGCCGGCGGGCGCGCGCGCGCCCCGCGCGGCGCGGGCAGGCGGCGCGAGGCTGCGCGGCCGAAGGCGTGTCCCCCCCGCCTTGGGCCATCTGTGGGGTGCGGCACACGTGGCCGCCGTCGCTGACGCCGTCCGGTCCTGACAGCGCCGCGCGCTGCCAAGGGGCACACATGGCAAGGCCCAGCCTCGCGCGGGGCCTCGTGGCACCCCAGGTCTGGCAGAAGTGCCTGCCATCCCGTGAGGCGGTGGGCAGCCCCTGGGGCAAGAGGGCGCCCTGGTGAGGCAGAAGCGGGGCCTCTGCAAGCTCCGGGCCCTCCTCCCGCGCCCCGCTCCTCCTCCTCCGAATCCTCGCCCGATCCCTTCGATCGACCAGCGGCCCAAGAGTGGTCCGAGGGAGAAGCATGGCCAGCAGGCACCTCTCGGACGGGAGAGTGTCTATAGTGACGAAACCCATGGCGAGTGGGGGACCACACTGCCACACCAGAACGGGCAAGCCTGGACCAGACCAGACCAGACGCGATGGGAACAAGGGGTGGAGGAGGAGGAGGAGGATACGAACGGTGGCAACCTCTCCCTCCTCCTCCTCCTCCTCCTCCTCCTCCTCCTCCTCCTCCTCCTCCTCCGCCTCCTCCTCCTCCTCCTCCTCCTCCCCCTCCTCTCCCCAACCCCCTCCTCATCGTCGTCGTCGGCCTCTTCCTCTTCTTCCTCCTCCTCCTCTTCCTCCTCCTCCTCAACACTGTCCCCTGCCCCCACCCCCTCCACCACTGTCTCCCTCTCCAGATCCTCCCTCGCTTATTTCACCTCCCCCTCCACTTCCTCCCTTATCTATCCTCCCTCATCCCTTCCACGTCGTCCTCTTCGCGTCGTCGTCGCGGTCCTCCTTCTCGTCCTCCTCCTCCTCCTCCTCACCCTCCTCTTCCTCCTCCTCCTCCTCCTCCTCCTTCTCCTCCTCCTGTTCCTTCTCCTCTTCCTCCTCCTCCTCCTCCTCCTCCTCCTCCTCCTCCTCCGTTGACATGCACCAGCGAGTCCCCTGTTCCCCCCGACAAGCCTGCCTGCTGCCGATGCGTTTCTGTTCCGACGCTGTCTGGGCTCCGAGCTCTTGAGCCCACGGGTCCAGACCAGAAGAGCTGCTGCGACGGCGGCGGCCGCAACCGCATCGCCCTCGGTCGGCTCCAGCATCTGCTGTGCTGCGCGCGGAGCTGAACGTGCTCCCGCCCCTGGCAGGGGCGGTGGCCTTCCAGCGAGGAGGAGGAGGAGGAGGAGGAGGAGGAGGAGGAGGAGGAGGAGGAGGAGCTGGAGGGCATCCTCGGCGAGGAGGCTGACGGCTCCTTTTCTGTGCTGGGCCTGCGCGGCTCCGGCGCGCGCCACCGGCAGCGGCGAGCCCACCACGTGCGCCCGACACGGGCGTCACTCACGTGATCGGAGCCGTCGACGTGCTGAGAGCGCCCAGGCGGCGAGTCGGGGGCGCGAAAACACGGATTGGCGATCCTGGCGCTGCTCCACAAGTGCTCCAGGCTTTCGGGGGAGGAATCCTCCTCCTCCTCCTCCTCCTCCTCCTCCTCCTCCTCCTCCTCCTCCTCCTCCTCCTCCTCCTCCTCCTCCTCCTCCTCCTCCCCCTCCTCTTCCTCCTCCTCCTCCTCCTCCTCCTGCTCCTCCTCCTCCTGCTCCCCTCCTCCTGCTCCTCCTCTTCTCCTCCTCCTGCTCCTCCTGCTCCTGCTCTCCTCCTCCTCCTCCTCCTCCTCCTCCTCCTGCTTCTCCTGCTCCTCCTCCTCCTGCTCCTCCTCCTGCTGCTGCTCCTCCTCCTCCTCCTCCTCCTCCTCCTCCTCCTCCTCCCACGCCTTCCCCTCCTCCTCCTCCTCATGGATTTGGCGCGCGGTCGCCACATCCATGGATCGGGGGAGGTCCCCTCCCCAAAATGTGGCCAGCGCCGCCTCGTTGGGCGGCGGGAATCCGCGATTTCCCATGGAAGCGGGACCAGTCGCTGATCCACGCCCCCTTGATCCATGTTTGCGATCGCCTGAGCGAAGATCAGCAAGCTCGAGTTTGAAAAAGATATCCCCCTGCACGTCGGGGATCCTGCGCTCTTCGAGGAGTGCTGGGAGAGGGTCCACGACGCGTTCTGTGGCTGGATGGGCGACGAGGAGCAGATCGCGACGCCGGTCAACCTGCGGAGCGAGCTCAGCGGGACGGCCTACGACGCGGTGCGAGGCTGTGACCTTCGACGAGGAGGTCGTCGAGGGCGCCAAGGGTGGCGCCAGCTACGTCAAGAAGCGAACCACCACGGACGGACTGGAGCTGCTGCTGACGACCCTCGGCGAGTCGGTGCTCAAGGAGGGCCCAGTCGGAGCGGCCGAGCTGTTCGACGGAGCGCTGTACGACAAATCCGTCTGGAGGGCGCCCGGCGAGAGCATGCAGGAGTGCACCACTCGGCGCTCGAAGGCGTTCGAGGATCTCAAGAAGGTGAGCAAGGAGACCAGCATCTCCAACGATCTGCAGGCCCACCTGCTGCTGGGGTTCTCGGGGCTCGAGAAAGTCGGACCACGCGAGCATCGGCTCGGCGGGCAACAAGTACGACAAGGACGCACTCGGCAAGGCCCTGCGGATGCAGCAATCGAACATCCACGAGCGCGAGAGCTGAAGAAGGACAAGCAGCAGCGCGGTGACCCCCGGCCAATCCGATTCGGGCCGAAGCGTCTCCCATACCGCGCGGCTTGACAGGCTGGCATCGAAGAGGGCGACGAGCAGGCTGACGACGACGCCGGCCAGTCGCACGCTGCTTCGCAGCCCGAGATCTACGTAGGCGAGGAGGAGAAGGCCAGCCTGGAGGAGATCGACCACATCGACGAGGAAAGCGCTGGAGAGCTTCGCGGTCATGGTCCAGCACGAGCCGAAGCTTCAGGCGAAAGGCCGCGGGAAGGGGCCGCGGCAAGAGCCAGTCGCGCTCAGCTGGCTCTGCGGCAAGCTCCCGGGATCGGCCGCGGGACCGCAACGGCAAGGGATCTGGCGACAACCCGGAGCGCAGATCAAGGGATACTCCAGATTTCGTAATAAAAGGGAGGGGGTCTCATTTCGGGGGGGGGTCTCTTCCAGGCTATCTTGGAGGGCCTGGGGGGGTCTGGGGACGATGTTTTGGAGGGTTCTCCCACGGGGGAGGTCTGAAATGGCTTGCCTTGGAGGGTCCAGACCCCCTCCCTTTTATTACGAAATCTGGAGTAAGCTGAAGCGTACGACGAGATGTGCGAGATGCGGACAGATCGGTCACTGGCATGGCGACGCAAGCTGCCCGAAGTCGCCTCGCTCTTCACTGATTACCATCTTCGGGCAGACCAATAGTCCGGCTACGCTCTCTCAGCGACTTCGACGTCAAGCGCGACCATGACACGAAGGTCGCGGTCTACGTGGCGTCGACGACCTCGGGAGGAGCCGACCTCGGGGCCAGGGCGAAGCCGAAGGCTCGTGCGAAGCCGAAGCCTGACCCGAGGAAGGACATGACCGAGCTGGACTACGTACGAGCCTCCCCCGAGGAGGTCAGCTCCCAGTCGTGGACTCCCCGTGTGCGCATGCGCTGTCCGGCGACAGCTGGCTGGTCGAGGGCGCAAACGGCACGACGGGTCGGCGACGAGGTACACCACGTGCTACACGTGCGGGCACGGCACCCGCGCTGTGCGGACCTCGAGGGGGAGAAGGAATGGGAGAGGAGGAGGAGGAGGAGGAGGAGGAGGAGGAGGAGGAGGAGGAGGAGGAGGAGGAGGAGGAGGAGGAGGAGGAGGGAGGAGGGAGGAGGGAGAAGGGAGGAGGGAGGAGGAGGAGGAGGGGGATTGCACCCGCAAGCGGAAGCACGCCCACGTGCTCGCTGCTCCCCGCCCGGCGCGGGCGCTGCTCCTCCTCGAGGCCTGCGAAGCCCGGAGGCCCGCGGCCATGGCCTCGACGGCCTCTGGGCGCACGAGGTCGCCACCGCCGGCGGGCTCCACGGCCGCCTGGGCCGCCGCCCAGCGGCGGAGCAGCGCCACCTCCGGGGCCACGGGCCGCGAAGGTGGAGCTGGAGGCCCCAAGGGCGCGGCTCCGAACGCCCCAGGGGCCCCGTGGACTGCACACGGGGCCGCGGAGAGCAGGCAGAGGGGCCGCGGGGAGCTCGAGGCTGGCAAGTGCAGCGGCTACGCCTTCGCGGAGGTTGGCGCCCGCCCGAACACCCACGAGGGCGGCGTCCACGTCCTCCGAAGGGCGACGGGAAAGGGCGTTCCTGGAGGCGAGCTCGGGGTCGACATGTGCCCGCCAGCGTGGTGCTTGATCAGCCTCACGGCGCAGGGAGAGTGGGGCGTGGACGAGACCTGGGGCAGCTCGGATCAGCTCGGCGGTGGGCTCGAAGGACATCGAGATTCTGATGGCGGCCAGGTCCGAGGACGCGCTCGGCACCTTCGCGTCGAGGAGGGGCGACCCTTCTGGCGCTGCGGTGCTGGATACGGCGTGCTGGACGACCATGCACGGGACCCCCGGGAGGGTGAAGTACGAGCACGCTCTGTACGAACGGCACGTGAGGACGAAGGCCCACTCCCAGAGCACCGCGTTCCACGGCGTCGGCGGTAGCACGAGGCCGGACACGGCGTTCAACCTACCCGCTGGCATCGGAGGGGTGCCCTTCACCCTGGGCTCGGCTGAACTGATCCAGGATGCGCCGCTACTGATCAGCAAAGAGACCCAGACGAAGCTCGCTGTGAAGATCGACGTGCTCAACAAGAGGGCGGACTTCAGCTCTTTTGAGGGCAACCCCTCCCCGGCACCTCTCCGGCACCGGCGTTGGGGTTGCCAAGGTCGCCCAGGGCTGTCCCTGGCGGCCCCAGAACCCTGGCTCAGGTGCATTGCCCCCCCGCCAGCCAAGGCAAACCCCCCCAAACTGACTACCTACCAGACCACCCCAACCCAACCCGAAGACCCGAATTTCGGGTTGGGGGGGGTAAGGGTTCCACATGTGTTTTTTCGATGTTCCCCGACCCCCCCCCCACTGGAAATCGAGGGTAAATCTGAGCCTTCGGGTTGGGTTGGGGTGGTTTGGTGGGTGGTGACAAACCCCTAAGGCCAATTAATGTAGCCAGCGAGGACCATAAGGCTCCGAAACGCACTTTTACCCGGTAAAACACACGAGCCGTTCGGGCACGAACGGGCCCGCGACACACCCTTCGTCGGCAGAGCACCAGCCCGCATCACCAGGCACGATCGAGCCGTGTCCAGCCCTGGCGACGAGAGAGACAGGCTGGCTTAGCATCCCCCCCGCCCACGTCGGCACACGCATCATAGGGATCGCGCCCCACAAGGAGCTCCACCTACGTCCCCAGAGACAGGGTTCGCAGAATGGCACGCCCCTCAGGCGGATCGCGCCCCGCAAGTGAGTGCATTTCTGGCACCAGACGGAAGCTTCAAAGCGCCGCCCAGCTCACTTCAGCACACCTCTCACATGGATCGTGGCCCGCAAAAAAAATCCACGGACGGCTCCAGAGACAAGGTTCGCATCCCGCCCCCCCGCCTACTTCGGCACACCTCTCACACGGATCGTGGCACGCAGGGATCTCCACCTACGGTCCCAAATGCAGGGTTCACGTGGATCGTGCCCACAATGAACACCACCTAAAAGCCCAGAGACATGGTTCGTGCAAAGCCCCCCCGTCAAATGTCGGCACACCCGTCACGCGAATCATGCCTCAGAAGGAGTTCCCCATGTGGCACCCATTTGCAGCTTCGCATGGCGTCCCCCTGCCCATGTCGGAGCATGCCTCGTACGGGTTGTGCCCAGAGGAGGTCCACCTGCGGCCTCAATGGGCGTGTTCGCGCGGGGGCAGCTGAATTGTCCGGCACACCCTTCAGGAGGACCCAGGAGGGCCCCAGGAGGCCCCAGGATGCCTCTCCAGGCGGCCCCAGGACGCAGCTGCCGGGCTGCTCCAGAAGGCTTCTCCAGACGGCCTCAGCAACCGGCCCTGGGAGGGCTCTCCAGTCACAGGAAGCTTTCTCAGGCGGCCCCAGGAAGCAGGCGTCCAGGCGGCCCCAAGAGGCGTGTCCAGGCGGCCTGGGGAAGCGTGCCCAGGCGGCTCTAGGAGGCGTCTCCAGGCGGCCCCAGAAGGCCTCTCCAGGCGGCCCCAGACGGCCTCTCCAGGGAGGTCCGGGGGTCTGTTCGGTAAAGCCCGGAGGCTCGTTCGGTTCCTGTTCGGGAGGGCTGCTCGGCTCGTGTTCGGGGGTCTGCTCGGCAGAAGTTCGGAAGTTGGCTCCGGAGTTCGTGGGTTTGCTGTAGTTTCGCTCCCGACCCGCGTCTTACTGTGGTCTGCGACGGCAGCTCCTGCACCCCAAGGCCCCCGTCGGACCACGGCAGCTGCGACCTCACCATGCTGGTCTCGGCTCTGCGCGAGCTGCGGGCGCTCCGCGCCCTCGAGCGCCAGCCTGAAGCCGCCCGCGCAGGCAGCTGCAGGGAACCCTCCTCCTCCTCCTCCTCCTCCTCCTCCTCCTCCTCCTCCTCCTCCTCCTCCCGTGACGACCTGGGCGTTGGCTCCCGACACCGCGCGGATAGCTCAACCTTGAACGATCGCGGCCTTCCGATGGCGCAGGTCGCTCGGCATCGGCCGACTCTGGGCCACAGGCGGCGTCCAACCTCGAACGCCCACGCTGGCGTCGCGGCCGCGGCGGCACGACGCCAACCTGCAATATCCCCCCGCGCTCTCACCAGCCTTCGAAAAATTGGGAAAATTGAGCCAGCACAGTAGCACTGCGAATTCTCAGGATCGGTCCACGTGCGCGTGGGGCCAGGCGAGGAAGGAAAACGAGAAGTCGGAGGAAGGATAATCGACTCGTGTGTAGGGAGCCCTCGGCGAACTCCACGGGGACGCACCGTCAAGATGAGGGGGAAGAGGAAGAGCATGGTGGCACTCGCGTGACCCCGGCCCCTGGCGGGCGGCAGCGGACCGCCGGGCGCGTGGCAAGGCCGCGGGGCGCGCGGATGAGTCATCTGCCCGCGGCAGAGAAACTCTCTGCCGCGGGCAGCCGGCCTCCGGAAGCCCTCTGGCGCAGGGCGACGGGAATTACAGCTACCCAGTGCCCAGGCCTGGCCTATCCTGGGCCGAGGAGCGGTGTATTACGCCCTCCTGGCTTGGCCATGGACGCGTGGGCAGCGGCGCCGACGTGGGCAGCGCGCGCGCCATGTGATTCAGGCCGCACGCGGATGCGCGTGCAATCGGGTTGCCCGCGCATGATGATGGAGGCATATTGAGGCCACAGGGCCGACTAAGGGGCCCCCGAGGAGTGAGCGAAGCCCCCACTTCTCACCGTTGACGTATGGTCGTGAACCTGGGGCCCCTGGGCCCAGTCCGCCGTTGTATATATTGTTTTCGGATTGCGATCCTGGGACGACTGAAGATTCACCTCGGGGTCCAACGCAAATAGCCGTTACTTGTCATACCAACTCGACCACTAGATTGTCTATCCAAGGACGTGGCGAACCCATCCTCAACAAATTCCACCATGGGGCTATCCCAAACGAGTGGACATCTGGACAGACACGCGTTCTGCGTGAAAGCGTCAGGATGCGTTGCGCATTCTATGGGGCCGATATGGACAGATGGACAGCGAAACGGCATGGCAGACCAAAGACCAGGCATACCAAAAAAGAAGCCGAGGGATCTAAGCTTGATGCTTCTTGGACAAGGAACCCTGACAGCGGTGCGATGGCGGTAAGAGGATTTCGGGAATTTCGGCGATGCCCCTTTTGTTGGCGGCGGTTCTGGGGGGCATGGCTCAGGCTTGCCACTCCCAAGAACTTGATAAGAGGGAGGAGGAGGAGGGGGAGAAGGAGGAGGAGGAGGAGGAGGAGGAGGAGGAGGAGGAGGGGAGGAGGGGGGGAGGAGGAGGAGGAGGAGGAGGAGCAGGGTGGGGGGAGGATTGTTCAATAACCGGCCGGGCGCCGCCGCCCACATGGCAGCAGGTTCGTGTCGGGCCGACTTCGGCGCTGGCTTCGGACGCCGCGGGGATCGTTCAGCCTTGAACGATCGGCCGCTTCCGAAACGTCCATTTTTGAAGGGGCCCCAGGACACACAAATAAATACACACAAATAAAAATATTCCTCATATTTTCGTATATTTTCTGGGTTTTCGTCTTCCCCCCCACTTCCCATATTTTCCCATATTTTCCGGGGAGTCGACGATTAATTGTGTCTGTGTGTTTCTTTCCCTCCTGAATTTTGTTCCACATCGAACGATTCGGGGTCGCCCGCGGCGTTCAAAGTTGAGCGCCGCTGGCGGGGTCGCCGCCGGTCGACACGACACGAACCTACCGTACACTGGGGCGCAGCCTCGATGAACCCTGATAGCGGCTCGATGGCGGCAGTTCCACGGGGGAAGGCGACGGCTCTGACGGCGGTGCCCCTTTGCTGGCGGCGGTCCCAGGGGCCCTGGCTCAGGTCCCTCGCCAGCCACAGGAGCTCGATGCCCCCCGTGTGGCGGGAGTGAGACGCCAAGAGGGAGAGGAGACCTGGAGGTGAAGAGGCGGATCCTGGCCCCCCTCAGACGCTGTGATCGTCGGCGGCCCGGGGCGGCACGGGGGCGAAAAGCCGGCAGGCATGGCCAGATGGTTAGACCAAGTAAAACCCCCTAGGTGCAAGCACCTGTTTGGGAAATGTTTGTATAGATATACATGCATACACGCATCTAAACGTGTGTATGAAGGTAGGTAGGTATATGTGTACGTATACAAATGGTTTAGTCTAAAATGTTCGGCACCATCTTGTACACATATATATATGTGTATGTGCGTATGCACTTGTGTCTGTATGCATGCATGCATGCATGTATGCAAGCATGTATGTTAGTATGCACGATTGTATGCATGGATGTGGGTTTGTGTGTATGCATGGCTGTGTGCATGTATGTGTGTATGCATGTATGCATGCATACATGCGTGCACGTACGTACGTATGTATGTAGATGTGTTTGTTTGTATGTATGTATGTATGTATGTATGTATATATATAAATATGCATGCATGTGCACGTACGTAGTCATACGATGACGTATGCCTGGATGCATGTATGTATGTGTGTGTTTGCTTGTCTGTTTGTATGTATGGATGTATGTATGTATGTATGAATGGATGTACGCATGCAGATTTCGAATGCGTGTATGTCTGTATGCTTGTTTGTATGCATGCATGCATGTATGTACATATCTACGTCTGTATGTATGTTTGCATGTATGTATGTACATGTGCATGTATGTGTGTACGTATGCATGCATGCATGCATGCATGCATGCATGCATGTATGTATGTGTGTATGTGTGTATGTATGTATATGTGTATGTATGTATGTGCACATGGGTGTGTATGTATGTGTGTATGCATGCGTGCATGTATGTACGCATGCATGCATGCATGAGTACATGTCTGTCTGTCTGTCTGTCTGTCTGTCTGTCTGTCTGTATGTCTGTATGTCAGTATGTACATATGTATGTATGTATATCGGAGGTGAGGGGGTGAGATCGAAGTGGAACAGAGAGCCCCCCACCGGGAAATCGGTTTCGGTTTCGTGTTCGTGTCGTGCGTGCGGGCGAGGCGAAGCTGCGTGGGCGGGCGAGAGGAATTCACTCTGCTGTCGCTAGGGGTCCGCCAACACAAATGTTTCCCCCCCCTGGCCTTGTCAAGCCAGGGCCCACGTTGTCCCGTCGGTGGCCCGCCGTTGTCCCGTCGGTGTCCCGTCCGTGTCCTGTCGTGAGATCGATAGTGAGATCGACTGTGAGACCGATCGTGAGATCGATAGCGAGATCGATAGTGAGATCGATAGTGACATCGATAGTGAGACCGAATGTGAGATCGATTATGAGATCGATTGTGAGATCGATTGAGATCGATAGTGAGACCGAATGTGAGATCGATAGTGAGATCGATAGTGGGATATCGGAGGTGAGGGGGTGAGATCGAAATGGAACGGAGAGCCCCCCACCAGGAAATCGGTTTCGGTTTCGTGTTCGTGTCGTGCGTGCGGGCGAGGCGAAGCTGCGTGGGCGGGCGAGAGGAATTCACTCTGCTGTCGCTAGGGGTCCGCCAACACAAATGTTTCCCCCCCCGGCCTTGTCAAGCGGTAGCCCACATTGTCCCGTCGGTTGCCCGCCGTTGTCCCGTCGGTGTCCCGTCGGTGTCCTGTCGTGTGAGATCGATAGTGAGATCGACTGTGAGACCGATCGTGAGATCGATACTGAGATCGATAGTGGGATCGATAGTGATATCGATAGTGAAACCGACTGTGAGATCGATTGTGCGATCGATTGTGAGATCGATTGAGATCGATAGTGAGACCGAATGTGAGATCGATAGTGAAATCGATGGTGAGATATAGTGTGAGATCCATAGTCTGATAGTGGGATCGATAGTGGGATCGATGGTGAAATCGATAGTGAGATCGATTGTGCGACCGAATGTGAGACCGAATGTTGGGTCGATAGTGAGATCGATAGTGAGATCGATAGTGAGATCGAACGTGAAATTGATTGTGACACCGGAAGTGAGATCGATAGTGAGATCGATTGTGAGATCGATAGTGGGATCGACAATGAGATCGATTGTGAGATCAATTGTGATATCGATAAACAGATCGATTGTGAGATTGATAGTAAGACCGGTTACGAGATCGATTGAAAGATCGATAGTGAGACCAATGGTGAGATCGACTGTGAGATTGATTGTGATATCGATCGTCAGATCCATAGTGAAACCGAATGTGAGATCGATCGTGAGATCGATGCTGACATCGATAGTGAGATCACTTGTGGGGTCGATGGTAAGATCGGTTGTGAGATCCATAGTGGGATCGATAGTGCCATCGATAGTGCGGTCGATAGTGAGATCGATTCTGAGACCGAATGTGGGATCGATGGTGAGATCGATAGTGAGATCGATAATGAGACCGAATGTGAGACCGAGTGCGCGATCGATTGTGCGATCGATAGTGAAACGGAATGTGAGATCGATCGGAGGTGAGGGGGTGAGATCGAAGTGGAACGGAGAGCCTCCCACCGGGAAATCGGTTTCGGTTTCGTGTTCGTGTGTGCGCGCGGGCGAGGCGAAGCTGCGTGGGCGGGCGAGAGGAATTCACTCTGCTGTCGCTAGGGGTCCGCCAACACAAATGTTCCCCCCCCCGGCCTTGTCAAGCGGTAGCCCACATTGTCCCGTCGGTTGCCCGCCGTCGTCCCGTCGGTGTCCTGTCGTGAGATCGATAGTGAGATCGACTGTGAGACCGATCGTGCGATCGATAGTGAGATCGATAGTGAGACCGAATGTGGGATCGATTATGAGATCGATTGTGATGTCGATTGAGATCGATAGTGAGACCGAATGTGAGATCGAAAGTGAGATCGATAGTGAGCTATCGGAGGTAAAGGGTCGAGATCGAAGTGGAACGGAGAGCCCCCCACCGGGAAATCGGTTGCGGCTTCGTGTTCGTGTCGTGCGCGCGGGCGAGGCGAAGCTGCGTGGGCGGGCGAGAGGAATTCACTCTGCTGTCGCTAGGGGTCCGCCAACACAAATGTTTCCCCCCCCGGCCTTGTCAAGCGGTAGCCCACATTGTCCCGTCGGTTGCCCACCGTTGTCCCGTCGGTGTCCCGTCGGTATCCTGTCGTGAGATCGATACTGAGATCGACTGTGAGACCGATCGTGAGATCGACTGTGAGACCGATAGTGCGATCGATAGTGAGATCGATAGTGAGACCCCATGTGAGATCGATTGTGAAATCGAATGAGATCGACAGTGAGACCGAATGTGAGATCGATTGTGAGATCGATAGTGAGATATAGTGTGAGTCCATAGTCTGATAGTGGGATCGATAGTGAGATCTATGGTGCGGTCGATAGTGAAATCGATTGTGAGACCGAATGTGAGACCGAATGTTGGATCGATAGTGAGATCGATCGTGAGATCGATCGTGAAATTGATAGTGACACCGAAAGTGAGATCGATTGTGAGATCGAATGTGAGATCGATAGTGGGATCGATAGTGAGATCGATTGTGAGATCGATTGTGAGATCGAAAAATAAATCGATTGTGAAATCGATGGTGAGACCATTTATGAGATCGATTGAAAGATCGATGGTGGGACCGATTGTGAGATCGATTGTGAGATTACTTGTGATATCGATCGTCAGTTCCATAGTGAGACCGAATGTGACATCGATAGTGAGATCGATAGTGAGATCGATTGTGGGGCCGATGGTAAGATCGATTGTGAGATCCATAGTGGGATCGATAGTGACATCGATAGTGCGGTCGATAGTGACATCGATTCTGAGACCGAATGTGGGATCGATGGTGAGATCGATAGTGAGACCGAATATGAGACCGAGTGCGCGATCGATTGTGAGATCGATAGTGAAACGGAATGTGAGATCGATCGGAGGTGAGGGGGTGAGATCGAAGTGGAACAGAGAGCGAAATCGGTTTCGGTTTCGTGTTCGTGTCGCGCGTGCGGGCGAGGCGAAGCTGCGTGGGCGGGCGAGAGGAATTCACCCTGCTGTCGCTAGGGGTCCGCCAACACAAATGTTCCCCCCCCCCCGCCTTGTCAAGCGGTAGCCCACATTGTCCCGTCGGTTGCCCGCCGTTGTCCCGTCGGTGTCCCGTCGGTGTCCTGTCGTGAGATCGATGATGAGATCGACTGTGAGACCGATCGTGAGATCGATAGTAGATCGATAGTGAAATCGATAATGACATCGATAATGAGACCGAATGTGAGATCGATTGTGAGATCAATTGTGACATCGATTGAGGTCTATAGTGAGACCGACTGTGAGATCGATAATGAGATCGATAGTGAGATATATTGCGAGATCCATAGTCTGATAATGGGATCGATAGTGGGATCGATGGTGAGATCGATAGTGAGATCGATAGTGAAACCGAATGTGAGACCGAATGTTGGATCGATAGTGAGATCGATAGTGAGATCGATCGTGAAATGGATTGTGACACCGAAAGTGAGATCGACTGTGAGGTCGAATGTGAGATCGATAGTAAGATCGATTGTGAGACCGATTGTGATATCGATAGTTAGATCGATTGTGAGATCGATAGTGCATCCGATTACGAGATCGATTGAAATATCGATAGTGCGACCGATTGTGAGATCGATTGTGCGATTACTTGTGATATCGATCGTCAGTTCCATAGTGAGACCGAATGTGACATCGATAGTGAGAACGATAGTGAGATCGATTGTGGGGTCGATGGTAAGATCGAGTGTGAGATCGATCGTGAGATTGATAGTGACATCGATAGTGCGGTCGATAGTGAGATCGAGTATGGGACCGAATGTGGGATCGATGGTGAGATCGATCGTGAGATCGATAGTGGGACCGAATGCGAGACCGAGTGTGCGATCGATTGTGAGATCGATAGTGAAACGGAATGTGAGATCGATAGTGATATCGATAGTGAGATCGACTGAGTCAGATCGATAATGAGATCGGTTGTGAGACCGGCTGTGACATCGATAGTGGGATCGATCGTGAGATCGATCGAGTGATGTCGATAGTGGGATCGATAGTGGGATCGATCGCGAGATGTAGTGAGTGACGCGTTGGTTCCTCCTCCCCCCTCACCTCCATAATATCACCCGAAGGGTGGTCGTATAGGTGTGTGTATATATATATAGTCACACGGAACGCGCCCCTCAAAGAGCTTCACCTGCGGCCCCAGAGTCAGGCTTGGCTTAGCAACCCCCCGCCCACGTCGGCACACCCCTCACTGGGATCGCGCCCCACAGGGAGCTCCACCTACGTCCCCAGAGACAAGGTTCGCACAATGGCGCGCCCTTCAGGCGGATCGTGCCCCGCAGGTAATTGCATCTGTGGCACCAGAGGGAAGCTCCATGGCGTCGCCCGGCTCACTTCGGCACACCTGCCACACGGATCGTGGCCATTTCCTGGCGGCGGTCCCAGGGGCCCTGGCCCAGGTCCCTCGCCAGCCACAGGAACTCCCCCCATGTGATGGGAGTGAAACGCCAAGAGGGAGAGGAGACCTGGAGGTGAAGAGGCGGATCCTGGCCCCCCTCAGACGCTGTGATCGTCGGCGGCACGGGGCGGCACGGGGGCGAAAAGCCGGCAGGCATGGCCAGATGGTTAGACCAAGTAAAACCCCCTAGGTGCAAGCACCTGTTTGGGAAATGTTTATGTGTATATATATATATATACATACATAAACATGTATGTATATATGTGTGTGTATATATATATATATATATATCCCACTCTCCCGCTCTCCCGCTCTCCCGCTCTCCCGCCCTCCCGCTCTCCCGCTCTACCGCTCTCACGCTCTCCCGCTCTCCCGCTCTCCTGCTCTCCCGCTCTCCCGCTCTCCTGCTCTCCCGCTCTCCCGCTCTCCCGCTCTCCCGCGCTCCCGCTCCGGTCGCGAGGAGGAGGAGGAGGAGGAGGAGGAGGAAGAGGAACGAGGCGGAGGAGGAGAAGGAGGAGGAGGAGAAGCAGGAGGAGGAGGAGGAGGATAAGCAGGAGGAGGAGGAGGAGGAGGACGTGAGGTTGATGGTGACAGTGATGATGATGATGATGATGATGATGATGATGCTGATGATGGTGATGATGATGGTGGTGATGATGATGCGTATGACGATGATGATGATGATGATGATGATGATGATGATGATGTTGATGATGATGATGGTTATTACGGTGATGGTGACGGTGGTGATGATGATGTCTGATGATGATGATGACGATGACGATGAATGGTTATTACAATGATGATGATGATGATGATGATGATGATGATGATGATGATGATGATGATGATGATGATGATGATGATGATGATAATGCTGATGATGATGACGACAACGACGATGATTATGTTGATGATGATGGTGATGATGATGATGATGATGTTCACGATGGCGGTGGTCATGGTGATCATGGTGGTGATGACGATGATAAGAGGCATGAAGAGCTTGATTAAACGAGCGAGGAGGAGATGGATGAACGACGAGGAGAGGGAGGTGGAGTGGAGGAGGAGGAGGAGGAGGAGCTACAAGTGATGGGTAGGAGTGGGAGGAGGAGGAGAGATGAGGAAGAGGAGGGTGATGATGATGATGAGGAGGAGGAGGAGGAGGAGGAGGAGGAGGAGGGGAAAGAGCAGGAATTGAGGAGAGAAGTGTGAGTGGAAGAAGGAGGATGGGCAGAAGAGGAGCGATGATGAGGAACAGGAGCAGCAGTATACACAGAACGGGGTTCGAATGATCAGGAGGAGGATGACGATCGGAGCAATGGTGATCATGATGATGAGGATGACGAGCAATATACGATGAGTGCGACCCCGATCATGATGATGATGAGGAGGAGGGGGAGGAGGAGCGACGAGGTGAGGGCGGAAGGAAAAGAGGGTACGATGAGTGAGGGTAATCATCGACTCTTTGTTTCGCCTCTTCTGCTTCTTATTCTGATGGTTCATTCTATGGAGTCTGCTTTATGTTCATGCCCTTGGATCCCATGCCCTTGGATCCCATAGTCCCTCTCCTCCTCAACCTCCTCTTCTTCCTCTCCATTTGCATAGCCTACTCGGCTTTCGTTATCTTTGTATTTGTTGCTTCCCCCCTCCCGCGTGGGCGCCGCGGCACGGCATGCCAACTTCATCGACAAAAAGCGTCAAACGGAAAACCGACAGATGCCGAGATCGCAAAAGGGCCGCCTCAATGAAGAGATGGATCGCGAAGCCTTGGGTGAAACAGTATTTGAAAGAGGCTGCGGCGAAGCATCTGGAGAAGCTCCACAGCACTTGCGCAACGCGTCGGCGTGAGAAGGCCGAGCTTCCCAAGACGACCAAGAACCAGAAGAAGGAATTCTTCCTTCTGCGTCGCGGCAAGTTCGTGGCCGAGGTTCTGTGTGGGTGAACATCACATCCAATGAACGAAGAAAAACATGCAGTGCAAATCTCAACAATCAGCAGAGCAGCGCGGCAATGAGAGCACATTCAAAAGCAATTGCACGACAACGGCAACCCGACACTTCCACACAACAGACCGAAACGCAACACTATGCATTTGCATCCCCACCCAGCGCACAACGGAGAACAACCGCAAGGCCTACGACAGGGCCAACAAGAAAAACGACAAGCTGGAAAACGTGGTGGAGGAAGCGGCGCGCCTAAGGCTTGGCGGCGCACCCGGTGAGGGGAGAACAAGGAGTTGGCTTTCCAGGAAACATGGTTTTTAGATTATTTAGGGGCTGCTCAGACAGCCTCTCAAAGAAAGAGAACGCTTCTTAAGGCGCTTCCTGTTTTCCGCGAAGGTGGTGTCTCTCGCAAAAAGTTGCGGGCCTTTGGCCGATTACTTGGTCCAGGAAGACACCGACGTGAACTTCTTCGGCAAGCAGCAGCGCTACGCGCTACTATTCCCAATGATGGCTGACGTGATGGTGAAGCTGTCCCGAGATTTCAGCATTCCATCGCCAGCGGCGCCCCCTAGCGAGAGATGGGCCACGGGAGGCCGGCCCAGGGGCGAATATTATGTCTTCTCTGACGACGAGCAAGAACTTCGCCCCATCTGCTGCTCCGCTGTCTGCTCGGTGGCGGACGTCGTGGACATCGCCGCCTTGGCTGCCCACGTCGACTCCGGAGGCCGACAGGCGGCAAATCCAGGTTCAAAGCTCTGTTCGTTTATTAGAGAAACGAGGGGCCGCGTCCGTGGAAGCCGCTGGAGACGGCCAGCAGCGCTCCCTGCGGAGCCTTCTTCGCAAATACGCAAAGCAGGGTTATGGGAGACTTTTCACAGAGGGCCCATCTCTTCAGAAGATTAGCAAGGAGGCTCGGCGCGCTGCTTTGGTTGGAATTCCAGGAGGCGCTCTGAAACTCGATATCAAGGTTGCATTCTTCAGTTTGCTGGTTGTGGCCTTGAAGCGGAACGAGAGGATATGCGTCGAGTCAGAGTTTCCACTTCTGTGCGACGTCGTCAGCAACTGGGGCGGGTGGAAGAGCTTCGTCTCTGGGTATTTCGACGTCGGGGTGGACGTCGCCAAGAAGCTGCTCATCTCGGCGACCAGCCCAAACGGGCGGCAGTCGCCAGATCCAGAGGAGCGGCCTGACTGGCTTCCGCATTTGGATGGTCTGCAAACGGAAGTAGCCAATGCCGCTCGATTTCTTCTCGAGCACGACACGCTGTATCAGGATGTCGCGAGAGCGCGGCCTGAATGCAGCTCGCTTCACATCTTCCTGGGCGAGCTGGAGTGTCGGGTTTTGATGAATCTGAAGCAGGCATTAGAAGAAGCAGGGGCCGAGTCAGTTTCTCTTGTCTTCGATGGCATTTACTTCAGGCCAATGGGGCTCGACGTGCACGACGAGGGCTTCATCGGACTTGTGTCTGCAGTCGAACACGGGCACGGCGTATCTTTGCATTTGAAAGATCTCAGCGGCGTGGAGATACCCTGGAGGACGTCCGCCCCCGAGCAAGGAGAGGAGGTCCGAGGTGCAGGTGGTGCCCCCCCGTCGCCGCCGCACCATAACGACTTCTCCTCACTCCTGGCGGCAGCTTGCGAGATGTCTCAGCAGAAGCTCCAAGCGGTCCCCGGGGAAAGTATGTGCGCAGCGAGCGCTCTCGCAAATGTGGATTCGGTTTCCGGGGAGCCGAGCCAGTCAAGGTTCGCCTGCTGCCCATACTCTTATCGACAGTTGTACAAGATTTATCGACCTCTGGTGTTCCATGAGCTACAGCTGAGCGGAATGATCTGCGCCGACTCCGCGCACTGCTTCCTGTTGCACATTGGAATGCCTGGAACTCGCGGACATGCAGTTGGTCTCCGCGCCCACGGGGATTTGCAGCAGATGCTTGCTTACGACTCTCACCAGGACGTTGTGATGCAGATTGGCGACGAGGCCTTGTTCGATTTGGTTACCCACTGGGACGAGGGCCGATGCCATGCCCGCCTGCTGCAAATTACCGAATACGGGGCTGGCGACGGCAGTGTCGAGACAGACGTCTTGGATTTGATTGCTGGCTCTTCTCGGCCGCGCGCGAAGAAGCCCGCTGCCTTTCAGTCTTGCATGCCCAAGCGCGGGAAGGCACGCATGGTCAGGAAGGTTGCGAAAAAAGCCAGCCGCAAATAAGAAAACACCGTACGTGCCCTACGTGCGACACGGCCAAAAGACTCACAAGTCTCGAGGTGACCGCCTCGCTATCCAATGCACCCTGAAGGCCGTGTATACGGCTTCCCCCATGCAGCTCGTGAAGAAGCTCACCGCCACCGGGCGCCTTCAAGATTGGCACGGCATGGTCTGTCCATGGTGCGCGGGCGGGCACGTGGGCCCATTGAGAAACGTTGCGCGCAGAGGCCCAACCGATCGTTGCAGCAGCAAGAAGTGCCAGAAGTTTGTGCTTCCTCACCACAACCACCCTGTGTTCTCGGTGGGGTGGGGGCAGTGTACTTCTTCGCTTGCTGATAAAGTGGCGACTTGCACCTGTGCGACTTGGGATGTTGCACAAACCAAATGCCACCAGATCACTGGGAACAACCACAAGCTCATAGAGTCCACGTGCGCCCGCCTCGGCGGCGCCAGGGTGCGATACGTTCAGCAGATGGAGAAGACGATTAAGTCTGGCGCCGTCGACGAGTGGCCGGACGTGGAGGCGGACGAGGCGGATTTGGGTAAAGAAAACGATGTGGCAGTTTCTGACAAGGACAAGCCAGTGAGGTGGGCGCAATGGGGAGGACTGGTCGAACGTGGGAGGCCAGAGACTTTGGTACTAACCCGTCCCGGCCCATGCAAGACTCAAAGGCGCGCGCCTGGAACTGGTCCAACTCGCAGGCGCGATTGGAAACCCATTGCTCAGCGGCACCCCGCCAGACGACATGTGGTACTGCACGCTGACGGGGCGCGCACTTACAAGATGAAGTTTCCAGGCGTTCTTCACGACAACGTCGTTCACATGAAGAGGGAAGTTGTGCGACAGGGGGAAACTTTCTGGCTCAAGCCGAAATTCTCCGAGGTGGTGGATCACGAGTTGCCGAGCGGTGTTACGCTGCGCACCAAGTCTGGAACGCAGATTATTGATCGCTTCTGGGCTCATTTGCGGGAGCACCTCCAGTCTCGCACGCGCAGGGTCGGCACGCACGCCACCAGACGCCGCATTCGGTCGGCGCAGTGGACCTTCTGGAATAAAGGGCAGGAGTTATGGTCGCGTACTGGCGACATGCTGAAGGCGCTTTATTGAGCCCGAGAGCCCGCCTTATTTTTTTGAATGCTGTGCATGAATGTGCGATTCATATCTAGCGGCAATGCGCTGCTCGATACAGAAACGCTGCAATACTGCTGATCGCCTGAAGGAAAACACAGGAAAGGTAGATCACAGGGGGGCGAGCATACATATATATATATATATATATATATATGCATACAGACATATAAACGTGTGTATGAGGGTAGGAATGCATATATGTATGTATAAACATGTTTTACAGCCACGCGCGCGCGCTTCGCGCGCTTAGGTTCCATCATGATCCACTTGAAGTCTAAAGTGTTCGGCATCATAGTATACATAAATGTATATAGATGTACTAGAAGCATGCGCGCGCGCTTCGCGCGCTTAGGTTCTACCCTGGCGCGAGCATCGGATGCGCCGCGGAGCGAATGAGGTTGGGAGCGGTTGCAGGAAAAGCTGTGGATAACTGACTCACTGAGGACTGCCAGGCATATGATCCAGCCACTGGCCCTCGTAGACATCGGCCCTCTCGATGAGAAGGAGCAGTTGCAGCATGATAACGAACAGCTCGCGGCCAGAGCGTGAATGGAACGACTGAGAAATCACCCTCGAGCCTCGATCGTCGAGCGCCGATGAACCGTCGAACGCCGATGGACGACGGATGCGACGTGGGCGAGGACGACAGAGAGGTCAACGACGACAAACGACAACGACGGCTACGACAATGACGATGACTACGACGCAACCCTGCCCTACGAGCAAGAGCCGGAGTAGCCGTGACCCCCCAAGCTAACCCAATCGCCTTAAACAAATATTCAAACAACAGATCTCGCAGGAGCCAGCACCGGGGTAGCCGTGACCCCTCAGGCTCGCGGCCAGAACGGGAATAGTACATCGGAGAAAACCCACCTCGAACCTCCATCGTCGACCCGATGACCGACGGATGCAACGTGAGCGACGCCTGCGGGGTTGTCTTGGGATCCTCTGGGGGCCCTCTGGGACCGAGCCCGCGTGCACCGCCAATACGCGGCGCCGACTGTCGGCTTGAGGAGCAAAATGAAAGCAAACATTCTCAGCCCTCCTGCAATGGGCCTTCCTTCGTTTTGAATAAAGCGCTCTGGTCTCCAGTCCCCCCGCCTCCTTCCTCCTCTTCCCCCCCCTTCCTTTGATACTACGCAACCAGGATACTATAATTTCAAGTATAGGCCTCACATATCCTTGTCCGGCGCGTGTGGAACAAAGGGAGGGGCCCCCTGCGAAACCTGGTGAGCTGCCAGATGGCACGAACGGACCCCACCCCAGCTCCGCAGCCGCGAATGGGTCTGTGGGGTTCCCTGAGCTACGCCACGACAATCACTACAATTGGATGTAGGGAATCAGCTCCTGCAGTCACTGATATACTTAATCGGCTGCCGCATTACTGCTGGTACCTCGGGCTGGCCCCGTATCCACAACCAGCAATATGGCAACCACGGGCCCCCTCGAGCTTCCAACGGGACCCCATCTAAGCTCTTATGGCGGCCCCACCTGTGACAACAGTGGTCTTCGATTAGTGCATCCACCAGGACCAGGATCCCACTACCATCAGCAGGGCTCCCACGAGGCTCTTGGGCATCCGACTCCCTGGGCTCTATCAGAGGTTCCACGGCCGTTGTTCCCACCCAAGGGGCTCCCATCAGACTCCCTGGGGCAAACCTCAAGACGGGGCCTTCAAAACCAGTTATACAAAGACCTACCTGCCACGGATGTGTCAGGGACTTGCAGAGTCTATTTGCGAATCATTCGCCGCGTGTCTGTTATGAACCAGGTGCTGAGGAAGAGACAGACTGTGACGACAGAGAGCGACTCTCATCAGTTGACGAATTTTTGGCAAGACCATATGCCTTTTCTGTACGCGACGTGGATCCGAATTTCTCAGAGGCGCCCGATGTTGCCCCAGCCAGAAATAATAGCATAATCAAGCGCGCCGATCATGATCTCGCCAGATTAGTGGACTCCTTCTCCGAGGACGGACGGCCCTCCTCTCGTGATCCTACGTCTGCTCCGACTCCCGCCATTGAGG
>CAUYUJ010004749.1:0-10000 GCA_963575745.1 Prorocentrum cordatum | reverse complement strand
CACTGCGTGGAGCTCCCCGTATGTGCATCTATTCGCATGGACGTCCGCCGTGAGTGTCTAGGCGCAAGAGTTTTCGAATATAAACGGGCTTGAGTTGTGACGGTCAGGGAATGAATCTAAGTGCGAATGAGTTGGAGTGTGAATGAGTTTCAGTAGTACGAGCGCGTACCTGCGCATGAGCGTGGGGCCTCCTGGGGCCTCCTGAAACCTCCTGGGGCTTCCTGGGGCCTCCTAGAGCCTCTTGGGGCTTCCTGGGGCCTATTGGGACTTCCTGTGGCCTCCTGGCGCCTCCTGGGGCCTCGCGTGGCCTCCTGGGGCCTCCTGGAGCCTCCTGGGACCTCCTAGGGAGATTCGTGTCCCTTTTTTTTGAATGACCAGCCCCAGAGCGCGCAGCGCGCACGGGTCGTCCTCCCGACCGACGCCCACCGTCGCCAGCAGGAGGCCCTGGCCGTCCCCGACCGCGAACGCGAGGCCGAGGACGCCGAGGGAGGGCGCCGCGGCCGCCCGCGCCAAGGGCGGGGCCCGCCGCCGCCCGCGAGGCCAGCGAGGCCGCCGAGCGCCAAGGGCGCGGCAGCCGCCAGGCCGAGCCCAACCGCCGAAGGGTAGGGCGGAGCGGGGCCTAGACCCCCGAAGGGGCGGCTCCCCCGCTAGCGCGAGGACCTAGTGCGGGAGCACCAGGTCCAGCATGCGCTGGAGCTCCTCGCGCATCGCCTCCGAGGGCGGGGGCTGCGCGCGGAGCAGGACGTCGTCGGCGGCCGCTCGCACGCCCTGGCACGCCTCGAAGGAGTCCAGGGCCGCCAGCCCGCCGACGGGCAGCGCGGCGCTCACCGCCTCCAGGGGGCCCGCCGCCGCCGCCGCCGTCCCCAGCGCGACCAGAGAGAGCCCCTGGGAAGCCGCCGCCGCCTCGGCAGGCGGGCCGAGGCCCGCGCCTGCCGCCGCCGCCGCCGCTGCACCCGGAGCAGCCTCCACCGGCCGCGCCCGCCGTCGGCCCCGCCTCCTCCGCGGGCCCCGAGGGGCGCGAGGTGGCAGGCCGTCGGCCCACTCGTCGTCCAGGGAACCGTCCATCGCGTCGTCGTCGCCATCGCAGTGGTCGACCCAGCGGGGTCCGCCAGCGGGTCCGTCTCCGCGAAGAGCATCTCCCCGAACTTCATGACCAGGAGCGCCAGCCTCGCCCGCCGCCCCCGCGGCAGGGGCCTCCGCCACAGGGGGGGCACCAGAACAGACGCACATAAAACATTACGGATTGGAGCCACAGGAGAAGGGCAATCTATAGGAACACACGTAAAACACCAAGGACTCGTTCCCCAGAGAAGGCCCAATCTATAGGAACATACGTAAAACACGCATGATTGGGTATACAGGATAAGGACAATCTATATAAACATATGTATAACATCAAGGATTCGTGCTCCAGGTGAGGCCCAACCTATTCGAGCATACGTACAACACGTGAGATTGGAGCCACTCCTGTGGCCTTCTGAAGCCTCCTGCTCCTGGGGCCTCTCGGGGCCTCCTGTTGCCTTCCGGGCAATCCTGGTGCCTCCTGGCGCTTCCTGTGGCGTCCTGGGGCCTCCTGTGGCCTCCTGAAGCCTCCTGGAGCATCCTGCAGCCTCCTCGGGTATCCTGGAGTTTCCTGGGGCCTCCTGGAGTCCTGGAGCCTCTTGGACATCCTGTGGCATCTGGATTTTCCTGTGGCCACTTGAACTTTCCAGTGGCATCATCATCGTCATCATCATCATCATCATCATCATCATCATCATCATCATCATCATCATCATCATCATCATCATCATCACCATCATCACCATCATCATCATCATCACCATCATCATCATCAGCATCATCATCATCATCATCATCATCATCATCATCATCATCATCATCATCATCATCATCATCTCCTGCTACACCTCAGGCCACCTCAAACATTTCTGCGTGGAGGGCGCCCCAGGCGATTCCACCGAAGGCGCAGCAGCAGGCGAACGAGACACACAGGGGAGAGAGAGGAGGAGGAGGAGGAGGAGGAGGACCCAACGCACCCACACCACACCGAGGAGGAGAGAAGGAAGAGGGAGAGGGGGGCGGGCCAGAAAAAGACTTGAGCCGACGCGGTCGCGGCGATGATGCGTGACCACGACGGCCTTCGGTTCCACGGAAGATGAGATGTGCAAACGCGGCCATCTCCTGCTACACCCCAGGCCACCTCAAACCTTTCTGCGTGGAGGGCGTCCCGGGCGATTCCACCGAAGGCGCAGCAGCAGGCGAACGAGACACACAGGGGAGAGAAAGGAGGAGGAGGAGGACCCAACGCACCCACACCACACCGAGGAGGAGACCCGAGCCCGAGAGGACAAGTGGCGACGGCAGAGCGGCGCCGAGAAAAATGAACAGAAGTAGGCATAAGCAGAACATCAGCAAGAGTAGTGATCAGAGACAGGATAGGCAAGGGAAACCAAACGCTTGAGTCCTTGAATACCTGTTTGCCTAGCAATGAAATCGGAGAAACATTGCAAAACTTAACAGGGTAAGGCTCGGCGAGGCGGGTCCACAGGATCCCAGAGACGGGGTCGAGGCCAGGAAGGACGATGTGGGGCTTGTCAGACAAATAACAAATACCCTGTCTGCCACTACAACGCGGCCTCAGGAGAGCGTCTGGATGATGTGGGGCCCATCAATCGATCCGCGTGCACTTTCTCCAGCGGGCCCCAAAAGCACACATGTCGAGGTCGAAAGACGCGGCATCGTGGGCCCCGAGCAGGGCCATCAGGGCGGGCGTGCTCCAAACCCAGGAATTTCCGGGGTTCTCGAGGTAGACGGGGACTCCCATGGAGCGGGCCAGCGCGACCAGACCCAGGGCGAACCGAAGCTGCTTGTTCCCAAAATCGACGGCCGCCTGCGGCCTGGCAGAGAGGTTAGGCAACCCCCAGACGTGATCCCTCGAGCGGATGGTGCACCAAGACGACCCAGGCGGACCGTGTCTGGCCCGGCTCCAATATGAGCATGGCAGCGCAATTCAGAGAGCGCCAGCGACTCCACCACGAACCCACCCACGAACGACCTGGCGGACAACAGGATGGTCGAGATCGAACCAAGGTTTCGAGGCGAAGTCCATCGGCAGTGCGGCGACTCCGCGACGACGAAGCGCAGCGGACAGGCGACCCGCGCCGGCGAACAGCTCCAGCACTGCAGTTCGGGGGGGGGCCTGGTGGCGCTTGAAACTGGCGTGAAGCTCTCTGAGGAGGTGACGATGGATCGACTCTGTTGAGGGGCCCTCTTTGGTCGGGCCTGTAAGCTCTGCTGCCCGCGACAGGTCAGGCAGAGCTCGGGCAGCGGCGCGCCCTGCAGGAAAGTCGGCGGCAGGGCGGCGTCCACCACCTGGCCGATGGGGGCCGCCTGCTGGAAGCCGATGCGCAGCAGCTCGGTCAGGGCGCGCGCCTGCATGGCGCGCCGCTGGAAGTCGTGGCCGGAGGCCCCGCCGCCGCGCGGCCGAAAGTTGAGGGCCGCCCGCCCCCCTGCCAGGAGGTCGTCCGAGGCGCCCCCGTGGCGTAGCTTGTAGGCTGGGAATGGGGCGTCCTTCAGCACCAGCGCAAGGGCGGCCTCCTTCATGCGCGTGCCGAGCGGGGATGGCGGGAAGGACCAGATCCGAGATGTCACCGACGGCGCTTGGCGCCCCATGCCGAGGAGTGCTGGGGCCAGGAGGGCGACGGCGTCGATCACCCCTGTGAAGTCCCAAGGACCCGCCCGCGTGGGCCGCCCCAACTCGCTGGGATACAGCAGCAGCGCGGCGAAACCCTCGCCCGCGGCGCCCGCTGCGATGAGGGGGGCGCCCTGCGCCACCGTCAACTGGCCGTGCTCCGAGGACCGGAGGTAGCGCGTGGAGCCCAGCATCGAGGCGGCGGCCAGCTCGCGCGAGGCGTCGCCCCCGCTGTGGCCGCGAAGGTACAAGTAGTCGGCGTGGGTCACCACTATCATGTCCAGCGGCTCCGAGCTGCTCCAGTCCAAGGGGGGGCCGGGCACGCCGATCGGCGAGGGCGCCCGCCGTCGGCGGGTAGTCCCTCAGCGTGGCCGTGCTGACAGACGACGGCTCGAGGTAGGTGAACCCCTTCAGGACCCCCCCGTTCGGGCCCTCCCGCTGGCGTGCATCTGCAACCTGCAGGGCGACGGCAATCAGGATCCCAGCGCCAGCGGCCAGGGGGGCGGGCTGGAAAGGAGGAGCACGTCCTGGCGGCGTCGGGGGCCGGGCCGAGCGCCCCCGCCTTCCCGCGGCAGCCTCGAGGATCATGGAGGCGGTCGCCAAGAGCAGCGGCCACTTCGACGTCAACAGACTTGATGTAGCGGAGCCCGCGCGACGGCGCGTCCGCGGGGTTGAGCTCGCCGGGGGCCCACCCGGCAGAGGCGTGGGGCCTGCGTGCCAGAGATTGCGCGCAGATCTCCCGAAGGACGCTGCGCTGCTGCGGCGAGGCCCCTCGGCCTTTCCCGATGGCAAGGGCGAGCGACATGTTATCGACCAGGCGCGCGATCCTCTTCCCGAAGGCGTCCGCTGGCCGAAGGACATGTCCCAGTTCTTGGCCTCGTCAGTCGGCAGGCCGCCAGGGTCACGAAGCACGGCGCCAGGAGAGCCAGGTCCCAGGGCGCGGTCGCGCGCGCGAGATGACTCCTCGAAAAGATAGCGCCACCCCTCGGCCGCGCGGCCGATCTCGGCCACCGCGTCGCGGTCGCACCGACGGCGGCAGACCCCGCAGCCCTGGCCCGAGGCGTCGCTGGCGGTGACCTCGCCGTGCCAGTCCGCGTTGGCGAAGAAGACGAAGAGCGGCAGCAGCGAGCGGACATGCCAGAGCTCGCGCCGCACCGACGGCCAGAGCGGCATCGCCTTGTCCTTCGCGGAGGCAATGAAGGCGTAGACCGAGTCGAAGATGGCCAGGGGGCACCTCTTGAGCAGAATGACCCAGGTACAATGGCCCACGACGATCTCCACGATGGACCCGCGAACCTTCGGCCGTCGGAACAGCTCCTCGATGGCGAAGCGGAGCCGCCAGGCTTGGCGTGCAGAGACCCGCGCGGAGTGGTGATGCCCGTCGAGCTCGAGCCCGACAAAGCTGGTCGACCTGGTTGCCTCGACCTGCTCGTGGACGACAGAGCCGAGCGAGGAGAGTCCCCGCTCAACCTTGCGTCCCGCGGACTGAACCTTGACCCGCTGCGGGCCTGCGACGAGGTAGCCGTCGTCGTACGCGGCGCCCGCAACGGGCAGCGGGGGTGCAAGAACCACGCCACGGCTGCGGTCGCGGACCTGCTGCGCGGGGCCGATGCGGGCACGGGTGAGCGCGGCCTCCGAGACGCACTGGCAGAGGTGCAGCACCCAGGACCAGCCCATCGGCAGGATGGTCAGCTCGGGGAGCAACCGCTCGGACTCGTGAACAGCGGCGCCGTCGAGCTCAGAGATGCCCGCAAGTCCAGCGCGAACAGGTGGCAACGAGAAGTACTCACAGAGGCCCTCGGGGACCTGCATGGCGTAGAAGGCGCTGGAGATGTCCCCGCCGCTGAACCACGCGTCGCCGCCGCCCTGCGTCTCCATGCGAGCGAAGGCGCTACCGCTGGGCAGCTCGGTGCAGGGAGGTGACCTGGAACGCGCGTTGCAGACGCGGTTGTCGAAGATGGGCCGCCGCTGGCCCGACTTCTTGGCGACCGCGAAAGCCCCCGGGAGCCCCCGACGGCCGCGAGCTGGAGAAAGGCGCAGCATGCCCCTGCCCAAGAGCTCACGGATGAACTCGCCGTAGGTGGCAGGGTGACGGAGCTTAGGATCGATATAGGGTTGAGAAAGTCCGAGGTGCCGTCGAAGGGCCGCTGCTTCATCAGGTGGGTGAAGCATATGGGCCTTCCAGTCCTGCAACCATAGACGGTCGGCCTCCAGAAGGGCGTCGCGCAGCGCGACAGGCGCCGAGCCGCCAGAAGGCCAGGACACAAGGTCCTTGCTGTAGGAGACCACGTTGCCACGCCCCTCAGAGTAGAGCGGGCAGCTAGAGCATAAGTCGGAGAGCGAGTTGGAGCGGGATGCGTCAGCTGGCGGGCCGCCGAACTTGACATACTGCGCAGCAATGTCGTCGAGCGACCGTTGCTGCAAAACTGAGGGGCGCTTCCGAGTAGGCGGCGCCCCGCCCCCACCAATCCAGTTGATCGCCTCGATGCCGTCGCTGGCCCAGTCGATCCGAGCCAGAGCACCGCCGCGACCGCCGGCATCTGGGGGAACTTCGCGAGGTAGAAGAGGAAAGGGAAGAGCGTTTCGCTGACGACTGACAGCCATGGGCAATCAGGAGCGATGGGGCCGAGAGGGAACCCTCCAGAATGGCCAGAGTCCTGGCGACCGCTGCACAAACGCCGCTGGGCGCCGGCTAGGACTGGGTAGTCCTGCCAGCGCGCCTGCCCTGTCCACCGCCGCGGCCGCCAGCGGGCGGGTGGAGCAGCTGCCGCTCCTCGCGCGCCATGCGGCGCTCCTTCGCGATGGCCGACTCGGCAGCCAGCTGCTTCGGGATCCACTCGGACAGGGCAAGGCAGACCATGAGCTCTCTGTCGCACTGCATCTCCGCGAAGAAAAACTGCTCATCACCGTCAGTGACGAGCAGCCGTGAGGAGACCAACTTGTTGTTGTACCGGTCTTCGCAGGGCTGACGCTGCCGCCCGACCAGCTCCATGGAGGCCAGGTTCGACTCGTCGAGCTGGTCGCATGACTGGGCGAACCGCATGATCTTGGGAAACTCGAGATGCATCGAGGCCATGGGACCGTCAACGGGCATGTGGATCCCAACGCAGCCTTCCAGGCGAGATGGTACACCGTCGGTGAGCCCCTGTTCTCCACCCAGTCTGTCGCGACCCAGCGGTGCGCGGGGGTGCCCGGCAAAAGCCAGTCGGGGGAAATCGTCGGATGCATGAACGGCCCGCTGTCCCTGGATTCCCGATGCCGTTGGCCCAGCATGCCGCAAGCCGTAGTGAGCGCCCGCTGGCCCCCAGGCCCTGAGGCAGCAGCGCCGTCGGGCGCCGCGGGGGCTGCAGCGGCGAGGCGGTCTCCAACGGCGGGGGCGGCGGCAACCAAGGCAACAATCCCAGCGAGCCCGCCGCCAACTGCATGGGCGCACGCCGCGCCGCCAGCGGCTGCTGGGGCGGGGGCCGCGGCGGCTGCAGCGGAGCCGCCGATCGCCGCAGGCGCGCCTGCGGCGGGGCGGCCTCCCAGAGGCGCGCGGCCTCCAGCCGCTGGGGGAGCGGGCAGGCCACCGCGACTAGCGGCGCCCGGAGGGGGGGCAGCAGCAGGAAGACCCTCGCCCAGGCCGCGCCCGTGCTCCGCCGTCTTCGCGGCTCGGAGCGCGAAGGCTCGGGCCAGCTGGGCGACCAGTGGCGTGGCGGCGAAGTCGTACCGTCGCAGCCCACGGGGTATGAAGGCGTCCAGCGGGGCTGCGCCAGGGCCCCTCTCCTTCCAGCAGTTGCGGATGACCGTGTGCCCCGCGTCACGATTCTCGACGTAGACCTCGAAGTCGGATGTGAACACTGCGTGGTGCTCATGCCCTCGGGATGACAACGCCGCGACGATGCGCATGGGCGCAAGCCGCGCCCCAGGCTCGTCGCACTCAATCCAAATCTCATCGCTGACCGAGATCACGTGACGCGGCCCAGCCCGCCAGATCTGCTGCTCGCGTCGGTCAGGCGACTCCACCAACCCAGGCTGCTGCACGTTCACGTGGAGGTCGCCGTCCAGCGCGGGCTGCCGAGTGCGGCCCCGACAAGGGGGTCGGGCGGCGGCCGCTGCGAGCGAGAGCCCCCTGCGCAGGAGCTCGGAGGCCAGCAACACCCCGACGTACACCGTCGCCTCCCACGCTGGGGAAAGCCGCGGCCCGCAACCCTCGTCGCAGACAGGGCACTGGCGGCAAGGCGAGGGGGGCACGCGCGCGCTGCCTCCCTCGCGTCCCAGGCGGCCGCCAGGCAGTCAGCCAGCGGCGCCTGGACCCCAGCTGTCACGCCCGGCGCCGGGAGCGGGCTCGCCTCCTCACGCGGGGGGGCCGCCGCTGCGGCGGGCGCGGCGGGACCCGCGGGCGCGGCGGGCAGCAGCCGCCAGCGCGCCAGGTACAGGAGAATGGCGTCGCCTGCAAACGGGAGGCCGAAAACGGAACTAAGCTGCATCCGGGTGGAGGCCTCTACCTCCGGAAAAAGACTTGAGCCGACGCGGTCGCGGCGATGATGCGTGACCACGGCGGCCTTCGGTTCCACTGAAGATGAGATGTGCAAACACGGCCATCATCATCATCATCATCATCATCATCATCATCATCATCATCATCATCATCATCATCATCATCATCATCATCATCACATCACCATCACCATCACCATCACCATCACCATCATCATCATCATCATCATCATCATCATCATCATCATCATCATCATAATCATCATCACCACCATCGCATCATAACAAAACATGCCATAGCCTAGAATAACGTAACAGAGCATATCATAGCACAACATAACATATCATTGTAGAGCATATCATACCATACTTATAGTCATCATTCGGCATCATCATACTCTGAATGCACCATCATACTCTAAGTCAGATGGGGGAGAGAGAGGAAGGAGGGGGGAGGAGGAGGTGGAGGAGGAGGGGGAGGAGGAGTGAGGTCCGAGGCGTCTAAGTAAGCAAGAACCACATCTTAGAAGATGGGGAATAACAATAATCCCATCCTTCGGATATGGGAGCAGCATGGCAAAGAGTAACGTAACACATCATCATCATCATCATCATCATCATCATCATCATCATCATCATCATCATCATCATCATCATCATCATCATCATCATCATCATCATCGTCAGCATCATCATCATCATCAGCATCATCAGCATCATCATCATCATCATCATCATTATCATCATAATCTGACTTATCATTGTCGTCACCGCACTCTTATCGTCTTAATTCGGCATCAGCATACTCTGAGTGCATCACCATACTCTGAATATGATGGGGAAGAGAGGGAGGAGGGAAGGAGGAGGAGGAGGAGGAGGAGGAGGAGGATTGAGGTCCGAGGCGCCTAAATAATAACAATCACATCATCATGGGATATGGGGAACAAGAGCCCCATCCTTCGGATATGGGGAAAAGCCCTAGGGAAATTCAAGATTTGTGCCTCTCGAGGCACTCGTCTGGGGTCTCGGGCGCCCACTGAAGCCTGCCTGCGGCCGTCCTGGAACCTTCTTGGGGCCTCCTGGGAGCCTCTCGGGGCGAAAAACTCGAAATGTCGGTTCATGCTCCCCCTCTTGAGCCCATCTTAGACCCGTGGGCGCCCCTGGGGCCGTCATGGAGCCCAGCTGGGCCCTACTTGGCCCGCCTTGAGGCGGTGTGGAAGGCGTCTCCTTCTTGTCTGGCCTGCCCCCTCCTCTCCCTCCCTCCCTCCCGGTCTTCCGTGCTTCCCTCCCTCCCGCCCTCTCTCTCTCTCTCTCTCGGGGGTGGGGCCCGCCTCGCAGCGCGGGTGGTTGCTGGGGCTGGGGCAGCGCCTGCCTGTTCTGCAGGGTGGGCATGCGCATGCGGTCCTTCTTGGCGCATCTGTGGCACACCCAGGGAACGACACGCGGGAAGTGGGCATCGTTGGTGTAATCCTCGGAGAGAGCGTGTGCGTGTGCGTGTGCGTGTGCGTGTGCGTGTGTGTGTGTGTGTGTGTGCGTGTGTGCGTGTGTGTGCGTGTGTGTGTGTGTGTGTGTGTGTGTGTGGATGCGCTGGGCTGGGCGCCAGCGCCAGCCTGGCACAGCCAGGGCTCCGGCGCTGGGTATGGCGCCCCCCTCGCGCTGCCTACCAGCCTCCCTTGCAGCGGCTGAGGCGCGAGAGCCGCGATCACGATAATTACAGGGTCCAGTAAGCACCCAACACGTGCGCTTTCTGAACCATTACACGTCGGCGGCGCTAGCAGAGCCAAGCGTGGGGAACACCGCGGTCAGGGTCCGGCCGCAGATCTGGCC
>CAUYUJ010004748.1:0-67202 GCA_963575745.1 Prorocentrum cordatum | reverse complement strand
CAAGGTTGAAGCTGCTTCACTACCTTCCAAACCTCTCTTCGTTGCAGGCCGCGTGGCTGCTATTGTACTTCTGTGCGGTGCCTAAATTGAACCATATCCTATGCACCACCCCCCTTCACTTGCCCAACCATTACCGGCGGCAGAAGACGCAAATATTTTGTTTACGGAATCTGCAGATATATTTGGGAACCTTCGGCAACGTCATGGGAGATTTCGCTGCACGGGATTGCAAATGAGAGTTGGGTACACTAATTTTCGCTGCCATTACAGTTGGCAAGCACGGGCTTACGGAACGTTTGCCGGACAAGCCCGGTCGCATATTGGGCGAGTTGGGCGGACTGCCTGAATTACGCCTAACATTTTCCGACCGACCACTGGTAACCATATGCTGTATCATTTGCTTGCGGTCTCGGAAATTGCTTGCAACCATTGCATTGCCAGCCTTGTTTCTTTGGTAGCAGTGGAATAATCAAAACAGCATTGCGATGAATCAGGATGAGACCCGCGTCTTACGTGGATTGAGGCGGCTGCGGAGGCGCAATCAGCAGATGTACATAACCACACAACACTAGGAGAATGGAAACACGGGTGACAATGTCATGCTTCGAATGTCTTGGAAATTGCGGTCCATCGCGAATTATTTCGGGAATTAACGGCACCTAGTGCACGCATCAATGCCGTCTCTCCCGGGAAAGCTCGGATTCAATCGTCAATGGGACCATTTGCAGCTGTTTGGTTACTTGTGTACCCTACGACACCAGCGCTCACATTCGCAAATGAAAAGTTTAGGTGCGAAGTATGTCGGAGATTAGAGGTGGCGGATACATTAGATGGGCCTGACCCGCACGGAGATTGGCAGATGGGCAAGGCAGGCGGCTTCACATACGACACCGGGAAATAGTTCGTGCGTGGAAGCAAGACTTTGCAAAAAACTGGAGGCAGCATTCCAAATGCGAATATGGAGAGGCATTTGGCTAGAGCGACGATCTACGTCGGTTGGACTTGGTAGTACTTGGGTTGCAAATGTATTATGGTCCTCATCTTTTCAGTGATATGACGTGCAGGCATGGCCTGTCTGGGGCTAGTAGCCGAGGCGGTGCGTTGTTGGAGCGAGAAGAAACGGAAAACAATCCAATATACCGCGAAGTCGCAGACAATGGATTGGGGGCTCTGCTGTGCCTCGGGGCAGAGGTCTATGGGCGCTGGGGTCGCCAGTGTGTCGAACTAGTTCCCTTGCGATGGCACGGGCTCAAGGGATGCACCCACAGATTCGGCGCGGATTTGCACTTGGTTTTCAGCACAAATGGTAGGGGATCCTCAATGTTGCATTGCATTCGGCAATGGCACGGGCTGTACTACGAGATGTGGCCGATCTCCCAACCACACAACTGGAGCCTCCTCCGGCGTTCGGGGATCTGGACGTCGGGCAATCGTGAGGGGCGCTTTCCTCCCCCTCCTCCTCCTCTTCCTCCTCCTCCTCCTCCTCTTCCTCCTCCTCCTCCTCCTCCTCTTCGTCTTCCTCCTCCTCCTCCTCCTGTTCCTGCGTCCGCCGGCCCTACGCTCTAAGCATACAGGGCGGTTTCACTCCGGTAGCTTTAAATTGTCCTCTGTTGTCGGCATGCTGATGCGTGGGAGGGGAAAAATCAAGTCTTTAAGCGCTCCACAAAATCAAACAAAAATGTATGGGATCATTCTAGCCAAATGACGCTCGCTTTGATTTCATTGTCCGATTCCCTACCGAATTCCCGGTCCGATTCCTGTTCCAAACCCAATATTTAAGATTATTTTCATTATGCGGGGTGGGGCTGGCGATTTCATCGCATGTTTCGCTGCGATATCTGGAATCTGATAACTGGGTTCGCGAAGCTTTTCCACCATCGGTATGCGAAACTGTTGGTTCATTCAAAACCCGGGGCTAGCTATCTGAAACGGTGGATCCCGTAACATACCCCAAACCATGGACTTGCACGACCACAACCCACCATAAGCAACCCAAATAATCTTGTTCGAATTGACTGCACCTACAAAAAAAGGCGGCCTGGCTTCGCCAGACTCCCAAACGGATAGGCACATATCGACACCGTTGACGTCAAAGAACAACACCAATGTCAAGGCATGTCGTGCAAATCCTAACGCAAATCTTAACGGAAATCCAACGTACGCACCAAATTTGGGATAGGGGCGAAAATGCAGAATGGGATTGCATTTCCTACGGTCCATGCTACTCCACCCCGCATGCTCCTCCACCCCACGGCCCATGGACAGGCTGGAGAATGCCATCTACGACGGCGGATCTGTCTATTCGATTCAAGAGATTGGATGAACTTCTCACCAAAGGTCGGAACAATAATGCTCCGATCCGCCAACCCCAAAAAGCGATCCACCAACGCCAAGAAAACTGGCAAAATCTCCAAGGCTAGCTCCGTCGTACGGAAAGGCGAATTGAGCCATGCTGCGCGGGTGTTTATTTCAAGGGGGCTGGCACTAAACAACAGCAGAACATACGACGAGCTCATGCACCCCGATCTGCGACCATCTGCATTATCGGAACAACTTCCAGTAACACTGAATGACATCGTCTCTGACAATGCTGCCAACCTTGACCCCGTTATCTTTGCTTCAATTCTTCGACGCTTTAATGCCCGCATTGTTTTGTCTCGCCCTCGACCCTGCATTGCGCCGCATCCAGGCACAATTGCCACGTGGAGCAGAAATTACCGCATATTTCGATGATATGTACGTGGTTTGCCACCTTGAAGACACCGCCATCATCTACGATAACGTACAGACTGTCCACTGGGAAGTTTGTCTCATCGACGTGAACATCGGAAAATTCGCCGCTGGCCCGCAGCATGGATTCACGATATAATGAGATTCCTTTGGATAGGTTGGGTCTTACTACCGCTAGAAGATGAGGAATTCGACTTAGGTCAAATTCGACCACCGCCCGATGCAGTCCAAACAACTTGTAATCTGTTACGGCTACTGCGGCGAATCAAGAAGATGCCGCGAAGCTTGAAGTCATTCATCACATCGAGCGGCGGGGGGCGCCAACATTAGCCGATATGGCCCAGGCACGAATGTCCCCGCAAGCTGGTTGGGCTAGTGCCGAGAGTTCCCGCTGGGTTTCCTGGGGAAGGGCAGAGGCTAAGGAGAGGATTTGCTCCTTACTAGCTTGGTGGGCCCAAAACCCAACATGCGCCACCCGTACCAACATCACCGTTTGTGGTTCCGCCGGGGGCATCAATGATTGTACTCATGCTTTCAACAACATCAACAATTCCGGCAACAGCTCTGCCAAAGAAGCTCCCACGGCAGCCCCGAGGGCTCCGAAGGTTGCTCCCACGGCATCTCCGACTGCGGTTCCGACGGCGGCGCCACGGCAGCTTCAGCATATCTGACAGCGGCTCCGACGGTGGTTGCGACAGCGGCTGCGAAGCTTGGGGCTCCGACGTTTGCCCCCAAGGCAGCCCTCATAATAACTTTCACGGCGACAAGCCCGGCAGCCGGTCCGACAACGGCTCCGGAGGCGACCTCCATTGCAGTTCCGACAACGGCTCCAACGGCGGCGCCTGCCGACTACGACAACACCAACTACGACAACACACAGCCGCAGCATTACCGATTACGACAACAATAACTACGACCACGGCAACAACCACTAAGCTTACGGCAACACCGTGTGCGACTACAAGAGTACCGAATACGACCATATTGGGCGCATCGATAACAATACCAACTTCGACCACACCGCCTACGACAACAACGCTTACGGCAAGACCTCCTGCCCTCATTCCTCCGCCCGCCCTCCCTTCCCCCGAGACAGAATCTAATCATAGTTCCCATGTTGACTTCAGAGGCGGTTCCAAAGATAGCACTTCTGAAGGATCTTCCGGGATTTTCTCGAGAACCTCCGACAGCAGGACCATCAACATAAAACTCCACGAAAATTCCCGATATAGATCCGCCTATGGCCGCGAGATTGATTTTCCGACATAGGGTCCGATCACATGTCCCACTTCCGTATTTGATCTTCCGACTCCAGCTCCTGGCCCACTTATCCCCTTTCTGAGTCCAGCTCCGACGGACAGTCTGTGGCACGCCAACCTTAACAAAAGTTGTCGCGATCTTTATCTTGAAAATACCAACGTCAGTTCGCATGCGAAGAAAGGTGACAATAATGACGAGACTGACAAAGCCGATAAGGAGGCCACGATAATGTCTGGGGGTCGTTTAGGGCAATTCCGAAGCATTTGAACAATATTGGAAGCAATGATATAGAATCTTCGGGATAGGCTCCAATTCGTGCACAAATTGTTCGGACATCTTTTGATTCCCGATGCTGCTACCGACGATCACGGCAAAACTTGCGATACCGACGGGGGCGCTTACCATAACAAGACCGCTGGCACCGACACCAACACGGACATTATCCCGGACAATGCCCGCATCTACGCCGACGCCAACACGTACGGCTACGACAATATCGGCGATGCCAATAATTCCATGAGCGTCGACAATACTTCCACTGACGCCAGCACGACCAACGGCACCTACATCAGCACCGACGGTAAGTCCCACGACACCGGCATTTGGGTTACACTACAACAGAGCGGGTTTATTACGACGGACCGTGTGCCAGCGCGGCGACACAACTCTACTGCGAACCCACACATGGCTCTGAATCGTATGTATGTTCTTGGAACGGCTCTGGCACCGCATGTGATTATGTGCGAATGTGCAACTACTGGTGGTGACAATGATCATGAGCATGGTTACGTAGATATGCGGTACGATGATTTTGACGATAATGGGCACCGTAACGATCGATGGGATGGAAACCTCTCTAATGATAGTAAATCTTACAACAACTCCGGCACCAACTCCAACTACACCACTTGCAGCAGCAATTCCGACGATGTACAACGGACGATTTGCGCGAATAACCTTCCATAATGTATTAGTCTCGGTTTGCTTCGATTACGCATGGTGCAATTTGCAATGCCAACTTTGTCTTCGGCGTCTGCATAAACGACCGTGCATTGCAATATTACTCTTTGCTATGGCGGTGTGGTTGGGGTACACGACATATATTCAATACAATACCATCTATCATTGTACCGCCTAACACCATGTGTTGGACAACGTATCGGAGAAGCTTCGAATCCAGGACCGCCCGGCATCGACAAAGCGCTGCAACTCTTGGGGCTCGGCGGACCGGAAGGCAAGCGCGTGGAGATGCACTTACTCCACAATATCCGATACCTCATCGAGCACAGGAACCATTACGACATCAACTGCAACCACCACCACCTACCAGGCTATACGGTCCGCCTCCCCCGCGTACCCCTCCCCACCTCTCCAACGTAACTCCTTGCCCATTTGTCCACCCTATTCCCATACCCGCCCCAAGTATCTCCACTCCTGACCCGAGCATTCCCTCAGGCAATCCCCCAGAGGTCGAACCATTGTCACCAGGCAGAGCTGATTACGAGCCTCCTCCCAGGACCACCCCGAGGCAGCCCGATGGTTTTCACCAAATTGGGGTGCCTTCTGAACCACCTCAGCTTTCAGGCGGGCTTCAAATGGCATCCGATCCCAGGATGCCCTCAAGAGGCGAAATTCCTTCAACAATCTAGCGTGCTTGCCCGACTTGTGCCTGATCGCCTTTTCGCCTCTGATAGAAGCCACCGCGGCCTCAATATAGCTCTGAGAGGCCAAGCGAGCGCCAGGACGGACCCATCAAGGCTCCAAGGCGGCTCGAGGAGTGCCCAATAGCGTCCTAAGAATGCCCTTGGCCGCGATTCGTCGGGCTCCTAAAGCATGGATAATTCAGTAGCCCCTTCCATCATGCACAACATCATTGAACCACGTTCGGGTTTTGAACGGTTTCGGCCTCTCGGGGGCATCTTTGCGAGGCGCTCGGGCCAACGTGGCTGCAAGATGGCCCCAACTGCCGTAACGTGACATCAAGCTGCCCAAACACGGCTCTAAATAGCGTCATAACTCCAAAGGGTACCCCCCCATAGCCCGACGTCCTTCGAACAAGTACATCATTCACTGATTTACGCCTTGTCGCCTTTTCGCTCTCGATGGGCTTCCGACGCGCGAGCGGAGCGATGAGCAGAACGACTTTCAAACAACAAATTACGGATCACATATCAACGCTGGCTGTCGCTAATATGGAAGCCGACACCAAGACAACAATCATGGCTATCCCCATCCCTTGGTTGCGGCATCCGCTCGAGAACTATATATCAATATCGCCAGGTGATTGTGCCCCTGAGTGGGAAGCCAGTCTTACGCCGCACACGCACCGACACGTTGGTCGCGGCTGCCATTAATGAACATAGTACGCGGATGGCCGTGTTGAACCATGCTGCTCTGAAGTAGCGAGCCGTGCTTGCTGCACGACACAAGGAAGGGCCCCTTCCCGCCAGGCCATGGTTGGGTGAGGAAAGTGTGCCTCTACCCCTCGTCCTCCAGCCGCCCGCCCGCCCGCTCCTCGTCCTCCTTCTCCTCCTCCTCCTCCTCCTCCTCCTCGTGTTCTGGATCCTTCTCCTGGCCCCTCCTCGTGCTCTTCTGTCCGTTCGGCCGCTGGCGCAAACGAACCGTCTGGCCCCCCGCGGTTGCTGTTCCGCGGCGGCGCAGGCTCTCATTGCCAACCTGGCTCGGCGGACGGGCGGGGCATCAGGGCGAGGACCCAGGGCAGGGGAAGTGCGGGCACAGCAGGGGGGCAGGAAGGAGGATGGGGAGGAAGAGAGGAACACGAAGGAGAGGGATATGGACCACGAAGAGGACGAGGGGGGGGGAGGGGGCATGCCAGGCGCTCGCTGCGGCAATTGTCGACTCAGGCCTTGCTGTGGAGCGCCCAGCGAAGCACAGTGCCAGCACCAAAGACCCCTGTTTCCCCTCCCTCTCCTCCTGCCCTCCTGTCCTTCCTCCTCCTCCTCCTCCTCCTCGTCCTCCCCCTCCCCCTCCCCCTCCTTCTCCTCCTCCTCCACCTCCTCCTCCACCTCTTCTCTCAAGCCACTTGGGCCCAAGCTCGCTTTGCTTGGGCGCGAGGCCTGCCGGTGTACCCGCAATGGTGCTGGCTTGAGGGCCTCTGGAGTTTCTCAGGCAGATCGGCCTGGACCTCCGGGGGTGAAGTGCAGGCTTATCGGATCTACTCCCTGACCTTGGTTTGGATGCGATTTCTGCTTCCTGTCAACTTGGCTTCGTCGGAGATGCTGGAACGATTGGCTGATCTCGATCATCCTCATCGTCAGCTCGATGTCCTTTTCATCGACAGCGTCTACGCCTCCTATTTCACGGCTGGGAGCGAGTACTATCCTGTTCAAGGTCGATGGGAAGTTCCGCCGTATTCCCGGACCTCCGCCTATGGTGCGGCAGCATTCCCAGGAGGAGTTGCACCTGGTGACTGGTCTTGGCAGGAAGGTTGCATCCCACGGCTCTTTCCTGAGCGTGCCGACGCTGCCGCCTCCGCCGAAGCCAGCGCCCAGAGCCGTGCCGACCGAGGAGATCACCAACGACACGAAGATCCAGTACTCCATGAAGAACTTCACCAAGCAGGAGAAGAAGGCCGCAGAGCGGCTGAAGAAGAGGATCAGGCACAAGTGGAACCAGTCGAACAAGTTGCTGAAGGTAAAGAAGGAGATGAGGGAGAAGCAGATGAGGGAGGAGAAGGTCCCACTGGCCGTAGGGCGTCCGAGGCTGCCCGTGCCGCCGCAGCCACCGCCGCCTGGCAGGTGGACCTACCCCGACCCGAACATGAGCGACCCGTACGCGCAGGTCGTGAAGTGCCCGAAGACGCCTCCGAGGAGCAGCGCCACGAGGAGTTCTTCATCGGCAGTTCGGTTGCCTCCGCCACCGAACCCGAGGGCACGATGAACGAGCCTGGCCAGGCGTACGAGAAACAGCTCAAGAAGAAAAATAATAACAAGAAGGAGGTGGAGAGGGCTCGTGTTGAGCCTGAGGCTCATGTGGAGCCGTGCGCAGGTGGCATTTTCGAGAAGATTGATGGTGAGACCGAGGAGCTTCTGCCTGACGTCGCTGCCGGCGTGGAGGAGCCCGTTTCCGAGCGGCGGGAGTATTTCGAGGAGGACTTTGAGAGCCTGGGAGAGGACCTGAAGGAGAAGCTCAAGAATTTGGGCTATTTCCGACAACGGTCGTCGACTGAGTCTTGAAGCTCTGCGTGCTGTTCGTCCCGGCTTGTTCTTCTTTCGGAACGGTCTTATCGGCACGGGTTTTTGGGCATATTATTCGGTGCTCTTCTTCTTCCAACCCTTTCGGCCCAAACCCGCTTTTCTTCAGCCTGCCTGTTAGTCCAGTCTTGAGCCTAGCATGCAGCCGTCCACAGGAAACAAACAACTCCTCCACCTCTTCTTCCTCTTTTCCTCCTCCTCCTCCGATTTCGCCTCCTGCTCCCCCTCCTCCTCCTCAAACTCCCTGTCCGCGTGCTCTGCACAGACACGCCAAGCGAAAGAGAACACCATATTCATTGATCTTCTTCCTCCCTGGGCCACGCACGCCGAGGGCGCGGGGGGAGGGGACGCGAGAGAGGAGGGGGAAGCCGAGGAGGACGCGAGAAATGATGGGCAATGATGCGGCGGGAACGGGCTTTGGGGAAGAGGATGGCGATTGAGATGACTAAGGGGTTGGCCTGTCCACCGTACTTAGCGTGCACTTGTGCAGTACTTCGCGCCAGTGTGTTCGACATACGCATGCTGTGTTCGGCGGGGGTCGTTTGCCTGGGTCGTGCGGATGAGGATAAGAATGGCGAGGACCACAATTATGGAAGGGTCTGAAAGATATCGAAGGTATGAGGTATGGTGAGGAGTATGATCGATCCGCGGCCGCTGGGGCATGCAGTTCGAAAGGTCAAGGGCGGCGAGAGATAGTCACTCTCCTGTGCGGGCTTGGCCCTGGTGCGATAAGAACGAAGACGACCTCGTGAGAAGTATGATGGTGATGAGGATGAGGAGGCGCGGGGCGGAGCAAGGAGAGGTGGAAAGGACGGGGGACGAGAAGAGAAAGGGTGACAATGATCATGAAGGACGGGGAAAGGGGGACTGACATATTTCCCAACCATCCTGTGGTGTTGGGTCCTCGTTTTGAAGAGACGGTGCCCCGCGTTCCTCTCCTCCTCTCCTCCTCCTCCTCCTCCTCCTCCTCCTCCTCCTCGCCCTCCTCCCTCCAGGGTTCGCATGCCTCCCCACCACCCATTTCGGCACACCCCTCACACGTTTCGTGGCCCCATAGGGAGCTCCACCGAAGGCCCCAGTGGCAAGGTTCACATGCCTCCCCACCACCCATCTCGGCACACCCCTCACACGTTCCGTGGCCCCATAGGGAGCTCCAACGAAGGCCCCAGTGGCAAGGTTCGCATGCCTCCCCGCCACCCATTTCGGCACACCCCTCACACGTTTCGTGGCCCCATAGGGAGCTCCACCGAAGGCCCCAATGGCAAGGTTTGCATGCCTCCCCACCACCCATCTCGGCACACCCCTCACACGTTTCGTGGCCCCATAGGGAGCTCCACCGAAGGCCCCAGTGGCAGGGTTCGCATGCCTCCCCACCACCCATTTCGGCACACCCCTCACACGTTTCGTGGCCCCATAGGGAGCTCCACCGAAGGCCCCAGTGGCAGGGTTCGCATGCCTCCCCACCACCAATTCGGCACACCCCTCACACGTTTCGTGGCCCCATAGGGAGCTCCACCGAAGGCCCCAGTGGCAGGGTTCGCATGCCTCCCCACCACCCATGTCGGCACACCCCTCACACGTTTCGTGGCCCCATAGGGAGCTCCACCGAAGGCCCCAGTGGCAGGGTTCGCATGCCTCCCCACCACCCATTTCGGCACACCCCTCACACGTTTCGTGGCCCCATAGGGAGCTCCACCGAAGGCCCCAGTGGCAGGGTTCGCATGCCTCCCCACCACCCATTTCGGCACACCCCTCACACGTTTCGTGGCCCCATAGGGAGCTCCACCGAAGGCCCCAGTGGCAGGGTTCGCATGCCTCCCCACCACCCATTTCGGCACACCCCTCACACGTTTCGTGGCCCCATAGGGAGCTCCACCGAAGGCCCCAGTGGCAGGGTTCGCATGCCTCCCCACCACCATTTCGGCACACCCCTCACACGTTTCGTGGCCCCATAGGGAGCTCCACCGAAGGCCCCAGTGGCAGGGTTCGCATGCCTCCCCACCACCCATTTCGGCACACCCCTCACACGTTTCGTGGCCCCATAGGGAGCTCCACCGAAGGCCCCAGTGGCTGCGTTCGCATGCCTCCCCACCACCCATTTCGGCACACCCCTCACACGCTTCGTGGCCCCATAGGGAGCTCCACCGAAGGCCCCAGTGGCTGCGTTCGCATGCCTCCCCACCACCCATTTCGGCACACCCCTCACACGTTTCGTGGCCCCACAGGGAGCTCCACCGAAGGCCCCAGTGGCTGCGTTCGCATGCCTCCCCACCACCCATTTCGGCACACCCCTCACACGTTTCGTGGCCCCATAGGGAGCTCCACCGAAGGCCCCAGTGGCTGGTTCGCATGCCGCCACCCATTTCGGCACACCCCTCACACCCATTTCGGCAGCACGTTTCGTGGCCCCATAGGGAGCTCCACCGAAGGCCCCAGTGGCAGGGTTCGCATGCCCCCCACACCCATCTCGGCACACCCCTCACACGTTTCGTGGCCCCACAGGGAGCTCCACCGAAGGCCCCAGTGGCAGGGTTCGCATGCCTCCCCACCACCCATTTCGGCACACCCCTCACACGTTTCGTGGCCCCATAGGGAGCTCCACCCCCATAGGGACGCTCCACCGAAGGCCCCAGTGGCAGGGTTCGCATGCCTCCCCACCACACATTTCGGCACACCCCTCACACGTTTCGTGGCCCCATGGGGAGCTCCACCGAAGGCCCCAGTGGCGCGGTGCCTATGAGAAGAGGGGCCTGGTTTGCGTGCCCCCTCCTTCGTCTCATATCCGTGCGGTACTCGCAGCTGCATATGGTTGGGTCCTTCGCCAGGCTATTTTTTTTGGGGGTAGGATACAGCTTTGGATACAGTCAAGTGATGACAACCAACTGTCTGTCTCGCTCATTGCCGCCCACGCTCCCGACATATCAGAATCACGGGAACCCAACATAAGCAACGGTCACCGTCCCGTGTGCAGGTACGCTACGCGCACCAGATGCGCCACGTGCGTCAGGCGGGCCAGGCGGGCCAGGTGCGCAACATGCCTCCCCCCCCGCACGCGCGTCAGATGCGTCACTTGCGCCAGGCGCGCCGCGAGCGCCACGTGCATCAGCACACGTGGCGGCAAACATGGAGCAACATGCCCGCTCTCACGCAAACACACCAACAACTGTTATCTCTCTGCCCTCACCCTCTCCACCCCCTGTCACCTCCAAGCAATTGGTGGTGATGATGCGCATATTTGGTCAATGGGGCTCCAACATTTCAACCACTCATCCGTCCCTGTGGGGGCGGATGTGCGTACATGCCGCCGCACGTCCAGACAACATGTGGGCGCGTTCGTCGCCCTTGCCAAATGCCGCTGCAAAGTGAACGGGATGCCCGCCTGCTGTCTAGTGTGTGCCGCTCCGTGCGCCATTTGTTACTGTGGCATGGGTGATGGTTGAGATGCTCGTTAACTCTGGTCGATTACGTGGTGCGGGAAGATGTTGAATTAGGGTCAGGTTCCGAACGGGAACGCCGCACGTTGCCTCGCCCTCCCACCATATCAGCGTCAACCGACACTCAGCAACCACAGGAATCGCCATCGGATGGGCAGTCGTTGGGAATTATTTACCAAGGGACTCCAAGTGCGCGACCTTCGCGAGGTGTACTGGGTGTTTCCAGAGCGTCAAGGGCAAACGTGTGCCAACCGCGCCTAGTGCACCAGATGCGCCAAGTGCTCCACGTGCGCAACACATTCCAGCCGCGCCATGTGTGCCAAGTGTGCGACGCGCGCAGGCTATACGCCGACACCCTTGCCACACCTGCCAAAAACCACTGCTGTGCTGCGGCGGGGTGGTAGGAAACAAAGCAGAGCAGGAAGAAAGGCAGGAACAATAGCACCTGTTCTCTTTGGGATCGAATCGTATCTCACTGATTGCGCGCTATACAAGGTGTGCTTCGTGCGAGCAAGTGTGACATCACCTCCAGCGGCCAGAAATAAATATTCAACCCACAAATGAACATATCAAATACCGAATCCGAGAAAACATAATGCTACAACCGCATGGGCTGGGTAGCGCAAGGAAACCGGGATCATCAGAATCCTCCAGCTCCTCCCTCTTCTCCCCCTTCCTCCTTCTCCCCTGCTTTGAGAAGGGGGAACAATAGTAACGAGACCAGATCAAAGAGAGAGATGGCAAAGGCACACAAAACCTTCCACTCAATCTCCTGTAAAGTTACCGTATGTCTCATGGCGCGGTCCTTCCGGGCCGGGGATGAGGAAGTGGAGGTGTTTGACCAAGCGAACCAGAAGGATGTGCCAGAGGTGGAAGCGACCGAAAACCAGGAAGATGGAGAAGAAAGGGGAATTCCATCTTTCCCTCCCGCCTCCTCCTCCTCCTCTTCTTCCTACTCCCCCAACCTTTTCTCTAATTGCAAATCTTGGGCAGCAAGTCGGTAAACGATCGCCATGGAATTTGATTTGCTGACCCGCTCGCTGATCCTTCCCTTCCTCCTCCTTCGGATGCGACTCCTGAAGGAGCCGGCTCAAGGGGAGGAGGGGGTGGGGAGATGGGGAGTCGGATTCAGAAGAGGCGGAGGGATATGAGGATGAGGAGGAACAGAAGTAGGAGGACGTTGAACGTTCTGCTTCCACGCACTCCTTACACATGTGCCGACCGCCATAACACCAACCTGCGTTGCTTCTAATACGAACAATAGCCAAATCCAAATGCAACACGTTCCCGTCAACTGGAGATGTGACACCGCAGTCGCGAGCCAGTATGTACGAGACGCAGTCGCAAGAATTGCGCTCAACTTTGCGGAGCCAACAGCCAAATGCCACACACACACACGCGTAAACACATTTTGCCCTCCTCCGGCGAAATGACGGTGATGTCGCGAAGTTCAACATGGGTCACATACAAGTTATGTACTTACTTCCCAGCGTTGCAGGTGGGGGTAAGCAAGTTGTCCAACTTACCAATGCAGGAACTGCGCTGTGAAAACACACGCACACCTGCGCGCACTTCAATTTCCATCCGCCAGCGATGTGGCACCACAGCCGTGATCAACACTTAAGACGGGCAACGTCGTATAGTGAAATGCCAGCCTGCCTAGGCGAACCGCTCCTGCTTTGGGGCCCGTCGCTCGAAACCCGATGACGGACGGGCGAACATACTGACAGACTGGGGCTATATCGGCGTGCGTCGGCGTGGACAATGTTTCATCCAATTTATTGAACTATTTGCAATGCTTGCGGACGTGGGCCCTATCCAAACAATGGGTTATTGCACTATAACTGGCCACTCTACGTGGTACACTGTATGTATGTGTGTATGTGTGTATGTGTGTATGTGTGTATGTATGTATGCATGCCTGCATGCATGCATGCATGCATGCATGCATGCATGTATGCATGTATGCATGTATGCATGTATGCATGTGTGCATGTATGCATGCATGCATGTGTGCACGTATGCATGTATGCATGTATGCATGTATGCATGTATGCATGTATGCATGCATGCATGCATGTATGCATGCATGCATGTATGCATGTATGCAGGTATGCAGGTATGCATGTATGTATGTATGTATGTATGTATGTATGTATGTATGTATGTATGTATGTATGTATGTATGTATGTATGTATGTATGTATGTATGTATGTATATATGTATGTATGGATGCACGTTTTCGATGTATGTATGTATGTATATAAATACATATAGAGCAATATATATATATACACATCACACCCAGACAGACGATGGATGCCATACGTATCCTATGAAAACTCCGACAACGGGCGACATCAACCATCCATCCCGAGACTGTCCGGGTCTCTGGGGCGAACTCGGGGTTAGGCACGATGGCAAGTTAGGATTACCGAGAGGGTGCAGTCACGCGGGCACTAACACGGCACAAGGTGAGAACGACCAGGGAAGGGGAGACGGAGAGCTTGAGCCACGCGCCGGCGGGTCTCGCGCGGGGGGCAAGGGCGGCCTTCGGACGTCCTACCTTTCGTGTTTACCGATATACAATCAACCAGCACACCCAGACAGACGATGGATGCCAGGCGTATTTTGTGAGAAGTCCGACCGCAGGCGGCATCGGCCATCCATTCCGAGACCGTCCAGGCCTATGGGGCGAGCTCGGGGTTAGGCACGATGGCAACTCAGGGTTCCCGAAACCAGCAGGACAGACTGGAACGCTAGACCGAACCAAACACACACACAAAGACAACACGCGTTACATAGGAACTAGCCCCAGGACCTATACAGGACGTTCACACACAGGTGTCACCCCTGACGCCAAGTTCCAAAGACAACCGACACTCAGACGCTGAGGACCATCAATCATAATACGGGCGATTTCTCGAGCCAGGGGGGGGTAAGAGGCTGCCAAGGCGGTCCTGTTGACGCCGCCGGGCGTCTTGCCAGACAAGATGACGTGAGGCTTGCCCGCCCGGCCGCGAAGCCCCCCCGGCCATTGCATCTCTTGCAGAAGGGAACGAGCGAGGGGGAGAGCCAAGGAAAGATACGAGTCGACTTCCGCCAACAAGTCCCGCATTGGGACGTGTGAGAGTTTACGCTCTGATGCTGTGATTTGAAAGAGCGTGTTCTACCGCTGCTGACGGAAAACCGGGAGGGGTCACTACAGGTTCGAACCCCCCCCCTCCCGAAAACCGGGGGGGGTCACTACCGGTTCGAACCCCCCCCCCCTCCAGTCCATCATGAAAAGGGGGGGGGGTCACTACCGGTTCGACCCCCCCCCCACCCCCCTCGAAAACTGGGGGGGGTCACTACCGGTTCGAACCCCCCCCCCTCGAAAACGGGGGGGGTGCGGACAGTGGTGGGGAAAGTGGGACAGTGGTGGGGACGGTATAGAGGTGGGGACAGTGGTGAAGGCGGTGGTGAGGACAGTGGTGGGACAGTAGCACGGTGGGGAAAGTGGTGGGGACAGTGGGACAGTGATGGGAACAGTGGGGACGCTGGGACAGCACAGTGGGACAGCGGCGGGGACAGTGGGACAGTAGTGGGTACAGTTGGGACAGTGGGACAGTGGTGGGGACCGTGGGGAAAGTGTGGAGAGTGGGACCGTGGTGGGACAATGGAGGGGAGAGTGGGGACATTGACACACTGGTGGGGACACTGGTGGGGACAGCGGGGACAATGGTGGGAACAGTGGGGACAGTGGTGGGGACGGTGGTGGTGGGGACAGTGGTGTGGGGACAGTGGGAACGTGGTGGAAACAGTGGGACAGTGGAGGGTACAGTGGTGGTGGGGACAGTGGTGAGGGCGGTGGCCAAGACGGCGGTGGGACAATGGGACAGAGGTACAGCGGGGGCAGTGGTGGGGACAGTGGTGGGAACAGTGGGACAGCTCAGTGGGACAGCGGAGGAGACAGTGGGACAGTGGGGACAGTGGGGATAGTCGGGCAGTGGTTGGGGCTGGGGAGAAAGTGGGGAGAGTGGAACCGTGGTGGGAACAGTGGTGGGCACAGTGGGGACAGTGCGACAGTGGTGCACTGGTGGGGACAGTAGGGGCGGTGGTGGAACCAGTGGGGACAGTGGTGGTAAAGACAATGGTGCTGGGAACAGCAGTGGGGGATGTGGTGCGGACGGTGGTAGGGACCGGGAATGGTTTGCTGGCGGTGAGGGGGGCGGGGTCGAACCGGCAATGACCCCTCCCGGTTTTGGAGGAGGAGGGAGGGGGCGGGGGTTCGAACCGGTAGTGACCCCCACCCGGTTTTCGAGGGGGAGGGGGGGGGTTCGAACCGGTACTGACCCCCCCCGGTTTTTCGAGGAGGGGGGGGGATTCGAAACAGGTAGTGACCCCCCCCTGGTTTTCTGGAGGGGGGTGGGGGGGTTCGAACAGGTAGTGACCTTCCTCTGGTTTTCTGGGGGGGGGGGGAGGTTCGAACCGGTAGTGGCCCCCCCCCGGATTTCCGAGAGGGGGTGGGGGGGGGGGTTCGATCCGGTACTGACCCCCCGGTTTTCTGGAGGGGAGGGGGGGGGTTTGGGGAGGGGAGGGGTTTTGCCAGGGGGGAGGGGGGGGGGGGCCAGCAAAGGGGGGGGGATTTTCGGAGGGGGTGGGTGGGGACCCCCTGGTTCCGGAGGAAGTTGGGGTGGAAATTTCCAGAAAAAAACGGCGGTGGATCACGCGCGGGGGATCACGCTCTCTCTGTGATTTCCTACACAACTCCATCATGTGTGGAGCCGTTCACATTGTCGAGGTGGCGAGCGCGCAAATACATATCCCGCAGCTGAACAAGGTGGTCGCGTTTCCAATGGCAAATCCACCTTGCTCGGCTGGCGACAAATCGCACGACAGGACTCCCATGGGGTATTGAGCGTTTCGCGCAACGTGCCTGCGAGCTCTACTCCAAGAGGTGCAAGGGGTGCCTAATTAGCTTGGCGAAGGACCCAATCGTATGCATTTGTGCGTACCGCCGTTGTGCGCATCCCCTACGGTGGAACTCCCGGGGCCACGCAACGCTCAACAGGGTGGGGGAGACGCATGCACACTGCGACACTGGGACCTACGGTGGGACTCCCTCTGGGGCCACGAAGCGCTGTACTGGGTGGGGGACACGCATGCGAGCTGCGCCAGTGGAACCTTTGGTGGAGCTCCCTCTGGGGCCACAAGACGCTGTGCTGGGTGGGGGAGACGCGTGCGAACTGCGCCACGGGGGCCTTAGGTGGAGCTCCTAATGGGGCTACGAAGCGCTGTACTGGGTGGGGGAGACGCATGCGAGCTGCGCAATTGGGACCTTCGGTGGAGTTCCTTCTGGGGCCACGAAGCGCTGCGCTGGGTGGGGGAGACGCATGCGAAGTGCGCCGCTGGGACCTTAGGTGGAGCTCCTTCTGTGGCCACGACGTGCTGTACTGGGTGGGGGAGAAGCATGCGAACGGCGCCACTGGGACCTTCGGTGGAGCTCCCTATGGGGCCACGAAGCGCTGTGCTGGGTGGGGGAAATGCATGCGAAGTGCGCCACGGGGACTTTTGGTGGAGGTCCGAATGGAGCTACGAAGCGCTGTACTGGGCGGGGGAGACGCATGCGAACGGCGCCACTGGGACCTTCGGTGAAGCTCCCTAATGTGTCGCGAAGCGCTGTGCTGGGCAGGGGAGACGCATGCGAGCTGCGCCACTCGGACCTTCGGTGGAGCTCTTTATGGGGCCACGAAGTGCTGTGCTGGGTGGGGGAGACGCGTGCGAATTGCGCCACTGGAACCTTCTGTGGAGCTCCTTATGAGGCCACGAATCGCTCTACTGGGCAGGAGAGACGGATGCGAACTGCGCCGCTGGAGCCTTAGGTGGAGCTTCCAATGGGCCTACGAAACGCCGAACTCCCACGAAACGCCGTGCTGGGTGGGGAGACGCATGCGACCTGCGGAGGAGGGAGGAGGGCAGCGGGAGGAAGGGGTGGCGCTTCAAAACGAAGACCCAACGCCGCAGGATGGTTGGGGAAAACGCTCTAGCAACGCAGCCCCCGGAAATGGATCCCTGGATCAGCTTTTCAAAACAGCTGTGAGGGTGATCGTCTCCCGCGGAGTTTTCAAAGTCCAGGTCGACCGAAGGGAAGCCCAAGGCCCTGATGGTCTTTGAATCGCGGCCAGACCCAGCAATAATTTCCTGGGAAACTCTGGGGGCCTATGAGAGTGCGTGACCCCTTCCCCCTGAGAGCTCGCGTCAATCTGTTATGTGAATTTGCCCGCATCTCAAGAAGGGGGAGGGGGGGGGCAGCCGGAGCTCGCTTGGAGGCCCATCGCCGTCGAAATTGCCCTTGGAGAACCTCTCGACGACGCGTCGGGAGGTCGTCTGAGGCGCCTCCGCGCCGCGGGCAGTAAAGGTGGTCCGAGACTTGGGGGGGGGCAACAACGCCATGCACCGGCTGTGCTTCAGCCGCAAGGCCTCGGCCGCGAACGGCTCCGGAGGTAGGCCAGCGCCGGCTTCGATCGCGGGTCGAGGTCGATCTTTGCGCTCTCGTCGCGCAGCCCCGTCTTGCTGGGGATCAGCGGCGCTGCGTCGTGAAGGGGTAGCCCCGCGTCGATGCTGTGCTCCCGCAGCGGGATCCGGAGGGGCTGGGTTCTTGACCTTCAGCTTGAGGGCCCCCCCAGGCAGGCTACGAACGTCGAGGCAACCCAGGCCGCCATCAAGGCAGCTCCGGCCTCCACGAGCAATGAGCACACTGCCATTGCAACCGACTTCGGGGGCGTGGGTCGGGCCCCAGCAGGGATCCGACGCTTCCGGGCGATAGACGCCCGGGTAGCTCTCGGCCGCTGGCCCTTCCGCGAGCCGCGCAGGCCAGGGTGGAAGCGGGCGAGGCTCGCATGCGGCTGGGGCCCCTGGTCCGAGGAATCCTTCGTGAAGTAATGGTTGAGGTGGACGGCGACGATCGCGCCCGTCGCGGCAGCCGACGTCCAGTCCAGGCCATGGGCCAGGCAGAATATCATAAAGGCCAGTGCCGCTTTCTTGTAAATAACTTTTTTCGAGGGCCGCGTCGCTGGTTGCTCCGGCGGCGTCAGCGACCCGGCGGGCTGCCTCTCCGCCGCCGGTCGCCTCGCGGCCGCTGCCCGGGAGCCCTTGAGCGCTGCGGCCCATGGGCGAGCCCGCCGGGCCACGGCCCGCGCCGTGGGCGCGCGCCTGGCGGAAAGGCCGCCCCGGCGGGCCGCGGGCGTTGAGGTCGGACCGCCGCGGCTCGCGGTGCCTTGAAAACCAGCCAACACGTCCACGGGGAAGAAGGTCTGAAGCGTCGCGTTCACTCGGCGCCCACCGAACGTGCAAGCGACGCCCAGATGCGAGGGACAGGGCAGCTAGCTTCGACGTCGCGGATTGGAGGCGGGAAGACTTAGCGCGACCCTTGCACGGCGCCAGGGCCGAGCGCGCGCAATCGACGACGACGGCCGCCCGCCGTCCTGCGGCGGCCGCAGAGCGCGGTGGATGCTCTTGGGCCAACGCGAGGGCCTCGCCCTCAAGTAGTGGGATATCAACTACATATATGGCCTTGGCGGCGAACGCGCCCTTCCAATCTGTGAACTTCATGCGGCGAGCCGGGACTTCCTCGAACGGCAAGGGGTCCGCGTTCATGGGCCCGCGGTCGGGCTCGAGAGGCGGGTCGGCGGCGGCCTCGCCCAGGGTCGGTGAACTAAGCGACTTGACGCAAGGGGCAACTCCACGCGGCCCCTGAAAGCACCCCCCCCCAGCCTTCTCAGCCCCGTCGACGCGATAGCGGGCCCGCTCGCCGACGCGACCCAATCCGGCAACTTGGCGAAGGTGAGTATGACGAGCTCCGAGACCCTATCCAGAGGCATCAGACCCGGGCGCCCGTGGATGCCAGGGCGCGCGCAGTTCGGTCGAGAGGGTGGGGGGCGGGGGCGGGGTGGCGACTTGCGCGCGGAGCTCCAGCAAGACATGGGGCTGCAGGTGGTCACTACACTCTCAGTGGATTCAACGAGTGCGCAACTGCTGTTCAAGATGGTCATGGCTTCGCGGCGGGCCATCGAGGCCCATGTGGCAAGCCGGATAAAACGCGAAGGGGTGGCCCACTGGCGGAGCCCAGGGCCAGAACGCGCTACGGCGCAAACCGAAGATGCCAAATGTTCCGAGCCCTCGCCGACGGCTGGCGGCCAGCGACGAGGGGGGGGCCAAGGAAGACGCATCCCTGGAAAGCCCGTGCACCTTGTAAACGAGAAGTCCTGCAGGGAGGAGCCGCTCACTAACTCGGTTGAGAGCGGTCTTCGCAGTTTCGCTTTTCTTGCCTGCGGCCGAATGCGCGTAGTTGTCGCCATATCATGCGGCGGCTTTCTCGTCGGCGGATCCCGAACTAATCCCGTGCCCGCCGGCGGAGATCACGCGCGCGGGATGGGGCTCAGCCTGATGGACGGCATTGCGCGCAACGGCCTGACAGAACTGCGGCGCCCAGGAGAACCCCGCGGGCATCGGGGCGATGCGTGGCAAGAAGGACTGGCCAGGCACCGCGGGGGCCCCGGGGGCCCAGAAGAGGCAGGCATCACCGTGTCAATGTGAGGAAGTGAAAACCAGTCGGCCACGTCACGAGGAACGTGCACATCGCCGGCGCCCGCGAGGCAGGGGCCCCCTCCTGACTCAAAAGCGGCGAAAGCGGAGGCGGAGGGCAGGCGAGTGGCAGGGGGCGAATGGAAATAACGATGAAAGAAGCGAGTGTCAGACGTCAATCTGAGATGCCGAAACTTTCTGGCAACGCAAAACACTCCGAGAAGGATCTTGCCCCCCCGGCCAGGTCGGGGGGGGTGTGCGTGCCCCCGCGGGCGAGACAGGCAAAGACATCGACGCGTGTGGGCGGAGAGCGGGACAACGCGGGGTCGACATGCGCAATTTAGGGCAAGCCTCCTGCGCCAGCGCTTTAAGTCGTCCATTCAGAGTCGGCCATTGCTTGGCCATTCAAAGTCGGCCCTCGAGAGCAGCTGATCAATGTCCGCGGGGGTCGCGCCCTCATCGGGCCACGCAACGTGCTCGTGATAATAGCGACGCGCGGGGCCCGCGTCCACATGTAAATCCATGTGGTTCACGAGCTCCCCAGGGCCCCCCCAAGCAAATCCGGCCTCGCTGCGGGGACAGCAAAGACTGTAAACAATCGCTTAATCGCTCTAACACCTTTTCCTGCGAGAGAGACGTGGGCTCGGGCGAGGGCTCAGTGTATCCTGACATTCGGTTCAGAATTCTCGCATCATCATCTGTCCGATGGACTGAATGCTGCAGTCGTGGCGGCGGCGGGCAACGGGCAGACGGCGTGCTGGGTCAGCGCGGTGTGGTGCGTCATGCTGAGGTAGCGGGAATACGTCTCTCTGCCGATCTTCGTCGGACAACGAGTTGAATAATTGTCCGGGCCACGGTGCCCATCTCCACAATCCGCGGGTAAGTTGCGTATCGTCCCTGGGCTCTGTGCCTCTTGGGCCTTCCTTGGTCAGATCCATCTCTTCGTGCGCCTTGCTGATCTCCTTGGCGATCTGGTATTCCTGGGTGAACTGGTCCTTGTCGTGGTCGGCCAGCTGGTGACTCGCGCAGACGCTGCCCCTAGACCATGTCCGTCCCCATGTGCAGGTGCATGCCTGGGCTCTCGGCTCCACCGGACAGTCTATCTTGTGCTTGAATCGCTCGGCACAACGACTCGGCTGAAGACGAGTCGGTGGCCATCAGCTGGTCATAGATGACCATCTGCTCGAGCATGAGGCCCGCCCGCTTGTGTTCGTCATCCCCAACGTCGGCCGAAGACAACTTCGCCTCCGTGCGGTTGCGCATGTGCCTACCCATGGGGCTCCCGCCGTTCTGCTCCATGAATTTGAAGACCCACATCATTGAACGAGGGCCGCGAATCGGCCAGTATGGCCAGGCGTCCTCGCGCATCAGCAGGACCGCGTCCCTGAAGACGCGGTAGCAGTTGCCCTGGGCGTCCAGCGCGACGGGGTGGACTCGCGCGTCGCCCTGTGGAGACGCGCCTGGCGCGCCGGGCGCAGCGGGAGCGCCGGCGAAAACCAGGGCGCCCGTGGGGGCCGCTGCGGCCACAGGGCCAGCGGCTACCGCCAGCGGCACGGCCGCGGGCGGCGCGAGCCCGCCTCTGGCCACAGGCGCTGCGACGGCCGCGGCGGCCGGCACTGCGATCGGCCGGAGCCCGCCTCCCGGCGCAACGCTGGCGGCTGCAGCGAGCGCGAGCCCGCCTGCCACGCCTGCGGGTGCCGCGACGGCTGGGGCAGCGCCGCCGATGGCCACGGCGAGGCCGCCTACGCCGCAAGGCGTGACAGGCGCTGGCGGCGCCGTCGGCTGCTACAGCCACGGCCGTGCCAGCGACGCCAGCCCTCCGGGTCGCGTTCGCGGCGAACCCGGGCGACAGCGGCAATCCCAAACGAGCGCCCGCTGCGTCTCGAAGTCCCTGGGGGACGGCAGGAAGAGGAACAGCGCGAAAACGATGTGCATGATTGGCTCCAATTGCAGCTGCAATCTTGCCCAAAGCGCCACTCTCTGAGATCGCAAACTCGATGATGTCACCACCCGCTGCCAGACTCTGTTCGTGCTGATTGTCATCTAGCTTCAAAATACGGGCTCGCAGGTGTATTCCCGGTAGGGCAACAAAATTATCCTTTCGTGGCCGATGCGGAGTCCAGCAACACGGCAACGCACTCCTATCACATCGCCTTCCTGAAGGCCCAACGCATCAAATGGATTCGCCATCTAGCTCAACGACGGAGCGCAGCGGCTCCAATGCGGAATCGCAGAGCCTGCTCGAGAGCCGAATCGTCCAAAAAAGCCGGAACCTTCTAGACAGGGTCCGGGCCGGAAACCGAAGATGAAAGGAGACCTGGAGCAAAATCGGCCATCCGCTGTGCTGGGGCCGTCGGTGGAGCTCCCTATGGGGCCACGATGCGCGTGAGGGGTGTGCCGAAATGGGGGTGGAACTGCACGCTGACCCTGCCACTGAGGCCTTCGGCGGAGCTCCCCATGAGGCCACAAAACGTGTGAGGGGTGCACCGACATGGGGGTTGGAACTGCATGCGGGCGCTGCCACTGGGGCCTTCGGTGGAGCTCCTTATGGGGCCACGAAGCGTGCAAAGGATTCGTCGAAATGGAGGGTGGAACCGCATGCTGCCGCTGCCATTGGGGCCTGCGGTAGAGCTCCCTATGATGTCACGAAGCGTCTGCGTGGTGCACCGAATGGAAGGTGGAACAGCATGCGGGCGCTGCCATTCGGGCCTGCGGTACAAATCCCGATGGGGCCTCGAAAAGTGTGAGGGGTGCACCTGGATGGGGGATGGAACCGCATGCGGGCGCTGCCACTGGAGCCTTCGGTGGAGCACCCTATGGGGCCACGAAGCGTATAAGGCGTGTACCGAAATGGAGGGTGGAACTGCATGCGTGTTCTGTCACTGGGGCCTCAGGTGGAGCCCCCTATGGTGCCACGAAATGTGTGAGGGGTGTGCCGAAATTGAAGGTGGAACCGCATGCGGGCGCTGCCACTGGGGCCTTCGGTGGAGCCGCATGCGGGCGCTGTGCTGGGGCCTTCGGTGGAGTCCCTATGGGGCCACGAAGCGCGTGAGGGGTGTGTCGAAATGGGGGTGGAACTGCATGCTGACCCTGCCACTGAGGCCTTCGGCGGAGCTCCCTATGAGGCCACGAAGCGTGTGAGGGGTGCTGAACTGGAGGTAGAGCTGCATGCGGACCCTGCCACTGGTGTCTTCGGTGGAACCCCCTATGAGACCACGAAGCGTGCGAGGGGTGCACCGGCATGGGGTGTGGAACTGCGTGCGGGCGCTGCCACTGGGGTCTTCGGTGGAGCTCCTTATGGGGCCACGAAGCGTGTGAGGGGTGCACCGACATGAGTGGAACTGGATGCGGGCGCTGCCACGGGGGCCCTCGGGGGAACTCCCTATGGGGCCACGAAACATGTGAGGGGTGCGCGGAAATGGGGGGGGGGTGAAACCGCATGCGGGCGCTGCCACTGTGGCCTTCGGTGGAGTTCCCTGTGGGGCCACCGAACGTGCGAGGGGTGTGCCGACATGGGGGTGGGGAGGATGGAGGAGCGGGAGGAGGAGGGGGAGGAATGACGAGGAGGGAGAACGCGAGGCGCTGTCTCTCCAATACCAGGGCCCACCACACAAGATGGTTGGAACAAACTCCCTCCCGAATCCGCTGGTGCCAATTCTTAATGGGCTCAGAAAGAAACAAACAAGACTGCGGAACCAGTGGATCCAGAAGGGCAGTGTTTCCCAACCATCCTGTGGAGTTGGGTCCTCGTTTTGAAGAGACAGCGCTCCGCGTTCTCACTCCTACTCCAGCTGCCCCCTCCTCCTTTTCCCCCTCCCTGCCTCTGCTCTCTCGCATGCCCATGTCGGCGCACCCCTCACACGCTTCGTGGCCCTATAGTGAGCTCCACCGAAGGTCCCAGTGGCAGGGTCCGCATGCATTTCCACCTCCATTTCAGCGCACACCTCACACGTTTCGTGGCCTATAGGCTGCTCTACCGAAAGCCCCAATGGCATGTCCGAATTCAGTTCCACCTCCATTCGGCGCACCCTTCACACGTTTCGTGGCCCCATAGGGTGCTCCACCGAAGGCCCCAGTGGCAGGGTCCGCATGCAATTCCACCTCGATTTCGGCGCACCCCTCACTTTCATGGCTCCACAGGGTGCTCCACCGAAGGCCACAGTGGCAGCGCCCGCATGCAGTTCCACCCCCATTTTGGCGCACTGCTCACACATTTCGTGGCCCCATCGGGAGCTCCACCGAAGGCCCCAGTGGCAGGGTCCGCATGCAGTTCTACCTCCAGTTCGGCGCACCCATCACACGTTTCGTGGCCCCATAGGGTGCTCCGCCGAAGGCCCCAGTGGCAGGTTCATCATGCAGTTCCACTTCCATTTCGGCGCACACCCCACGCGTTTCATGGCCCCATATGGGAAATCCTCGAAAGCCCCAGGGGCAGCGCCCACATGCAGTTTCACCTCCATTTCGGCGCACCCCTCACACGTTTCGTGGCCCCATCGGGAGCTCCACCGAAGGCCCCAGTGCCACCGCCCGCATCTGGCTCCACGTCAATTTCGGCGCACCCCTCACACGTTTCGTGGCCTAATAGGATGCTCCGCCGAAGGCCTCAGTGGCAGCGCCCGCATGCGGCTCCACGCCAATTTTGGCGCATCCCTCACACGTTTCGTGGCCCAGTAGTATGCTCCGCCGAAGGCCCCAGTGGCAGCGCCCGCATGCGGCTCCACGTCAATTTTGCACATATGGAATCACAGTGTATAATTATCCATTACTGAGGACACTTTACAACACATTCTTTACATGCCTTTCTAAGGATTCCTTAGTCTGGCCACCTGATTACAAAAGGTTCCTTCTCTCAGGATCCCTTATGTCAGATTCCGTACAGAGAATTCCTTGCTATGGAATCCTTACCTAGGGTAGTCATGATGATTCCTTAGTTAAAGAATTCCATCGTAAGGAAGTTTCACTTGGGGACAATTACCAATGACTCCTTCAAAAGGACTCCTTGTGGATGATTCTTCACGACGGATTCCTTGCGAAGGGTTCTTTACTGAGAACTCCTCAGCCAAGGTTCTTTACACATGACTTCCCACTCAGGACTGACTCCACAGTCGTAAGTGCTTACTCCAGGTACCTACGGGGGAGCCCTTACTAAGGAAACGCGACTAAGGAACACTTACTGAATATTTCATAGCCTGGATTCGTAATTACGGAATCCTTACCGAACGAAAGATTCTCACGACGGGCCTGTGGTTAAGGCATCCTGAACACGGGTTCCTTCGTAAACGGTTCCTTGCTCATGAGTCCACATTGAAGACCTCCTACTAAATATTCCTGGCACGGGAATCCTTTCTGAAGACTCCTGAAGAAGTATCCCTTACTTGGGATCCCTTGCGTGATTCCTGAATACGGATGCTTTACTAGTTAGTCAGACCTATCACTGATTTCTTAGTCTGGGTTCCCTAGCAAGGAAACCTTACTGCGGTTTCCCTACGAACAACTCCGCCATAATGTCCCCTCCTGTATACTCCTTTTACGGGTTCCTTACGAAGAGCTGGTTATTAGAGTTTTTATACTGAGAATTCCGCACCCAAGATTCTAGACTAAAACATATTGTGCGAAGATTTCCCGACGGAGGAACCCGTACTAAGGAAGCGCGGGGAAATAATCATTCGTCAGGGTGTCCCAGTGAGGGTTCGTTCAGAAGGATCCCATACTGAACATCCCTCAAACAAATATTCTTTCACTACTGATACGTTACTAAGCGTTCCTCAATACGGATACCGTGCCAAACATCCCCTGGTAATGCCAATTCGGTAAGGCTCCCCCTCCAAAAGATTCCTGATGTGGGATTCCATCCTACAAATTTCTTGTTAAGAGATCCTTGCTAAAAATAGCCCGGGCTCACTATCAAGGATTAATTATGAAAAATCTTTTGGTTAAGAAACCTTACTCAGGGTTCCCTACTGAAGACTCGTTCAAAACGTTCCTTCTGGAGGGTCCCTTACACAAGGGCTCTTTTCAAGGGTTGCTGACTGGGGACTTCCATATTCAGGAATCCTTACGAACTAGTCCTCAACCAGCATTCCTTATCAAGAACATCTTACGAACGATTCCCTTCGAAGGAATCCTTGCGAAGGACGCGCAACTAATGAGTCACTGATAGCAGGATCCGTTGTGAAGGATTCCTTAGTGATGATCCCTTAACACGGATTCCTGTACTGTGGGTACCTTACTAACATTCCTTAATACGGATGCCTCCCTAAATATCGCCCAGACAAAATTATCCTGGCGAAGGACCCAACCATGTGCAGTTGTGAATATCGCATTGCGGGTGCCGCTTTCGGTGGAGCTCCCTGTGGGGCCACGAAACGCTGTGCTGGGTGGGGGTGGCGCATGCGGGCGGCACCACTGAGGCCTTCGGTGGAGGTCCCTGTGGGGCCACGAAACGCTGTACTGGGCGGGGGTGGCGCATGCGGGCGGCACCACTGGGGCCGTCGGTGGAGCTCCCTGTGGGGCCACGAAACGCTGTGCTGGGTGGGGGTGGCGCATGCGGGCGGCACCACTGGGGCCTTCGGTGGAGCTCCCTGTGGGGCCACGAAATGCTGTGCTGGGGTGGGGGTGACGCATGCGGGCGGCACCACTGGGGCCTTCGGTGGAGGTCCCTGTGGGGCCACGAAACGCTGTGTTTGGTGGAGGTGCCGAAATGGGTGTGCGGGACGCATGCGAGCGGTGGCACTGGGGCCTTCGGTGGAGCTCCCTATGGGGCCACGAACGTGTGAGGGGTGTGCCGAACTGGGTGTGGCTGACGCATGCGGGCTGGGGCCACGAAGCGTGTGAGGGGTGTGCCGAATTGGGTGTGGCTGACGCATGCGGGCGGCGGCACTGCGGCCTTCGGTGGAGCTCCCTATGGGGCCACCAAAGCGTGTGAGGGGTGTGCCGAATTGGGTGTGGCTGACGCATGCGGGCGGCGGCACTGGGGCCTTCGGTGGAGCTCCCTATGGGGCCACGAAGCGTGTGAGGGGTCTGCCGAATTGGGGGTGGCTGGCGCATGCGGGCGGCGGCACTGGGGCCTTCGGTGGAGGTCCCTATGGGGCCACGTGTGAGGGGTGTGCCCATGCTATGGGGGTGCGAAACGTGTGAGGGGTGTGCCGTGTGCTGCATGCGGGCGGCGGCGCTGGGGCCTTCGGTGGAGCTCCCTATGGGGCCAAGAAACGTGTAAGGGGTGTGTCGAATTGGGTGTGGCTGACGCATGCGGGCGGCGGCACTGGGGCCTTTGGTGGAGCTCCCAATGGGGCCACGAAACGTGTGAGGGGTGTGCCGGACTGGGTGTGGCTGACGCATGCGGGCGGCAGCACTGGTGCCTTCGGTGGAGCTCCCTATGGGGCCGCGAAGGCGTGTGAGGGGTGTGCCGAATTGGGTGTGGCTGACGCATGCGGGCGGCGGCACTGGGGCCTTCGGTGGAGCTCCCTATGGGGCCACGAAACGTGTGAGGGGTGTGCCGAATTGGGTGTGGCTGACGCATGCGGGCGGCAGCACTGGGGCCTTCGGTGGAGCTCCCTATGGGGCCACGAAACGTGTGAGGGGTGTGCCGAATTGGGTGTGGCTGACGCATGCGGGCGGCAGCACTGGGGCCTTCGGTGGAGCTCCCTATGGGGCCACGAAACGTGTGAGGGGTGTGCCGAATTGGGTGTGGCTGACGCATGCGGGCGGCGGCACTGGGGCCTTTGGTGGGGCTCCCTATGGGGCCACGAAGCGTGTGAGAGGTGTGCCGAACTGGGTGTGGCTGACGCATGCGGGCGGCAGCACTGGGGCCTTCGGTGGAGCTCCCTATGGGGCCACGAAACGTGTGAGGGGTGTGCCGAATTGGGTGTGGCTGACGCATGCGGGCGGCAGCACTGGGGCCTTCGGTGGAGCTCCCTATGGGGCCACGAAGCGTGTGAGGGGTGTGCCGAATTGGGTGTGGCTGACGCATGCGGGCGGCGGCACTGGGGCCTTAGGTGGAGCGCCCTATGGGGCCACGAAGCGTGTGAGAGGTGTGCCGAACTGGGTGTGGCTGACGCATGCGGGCGGCAGCAGTGGGGCCTTCGGTGGAGCTCCCTATGGGGCCACGAAACGTGTGAGGGGTATGCCGAATTGGGTGTGGCTGACGCATGCGGGCGGCAGCACTGGGGCCTTCGGTGGAGCGCCCTATGGGGCCACGAAACGTGTGAGAGGTGTGACGATGATGGTGGTGATGACGATGATGGTGGGTGATGACGATGATGATGATGATGATGCTGATGAGGACGATGATGATGATGACGATGATGATGCTGATGCTGATGGGAAGAGGGAGGAGGGGGAAGAGGAGGAGAAGAGGAGGAACGCGGGGACCGTCTCTTCAAAACGAGGACCCAACACCACAGGATGGTTGGGAAAAAACACCTTAACGTGATTCCGTTCTAGGGATACATAATGTGAGATGTCCAATGTCTAAGGATATCTTATGCGAGACTCCCTACCAACGACTCATAACTAAGGACTCCTTGCGAAAAGGTAATCAGGATCCACTACCAAGGATTCCGCAATAAGGTCCCTAAAATAGAGAAGCCTTGTTCAAGGCCCACCGATTAATGGCCTCTTCAAACGGATTCCTTACGGTGGACTCCTTTCCTGGGGTTTCTAACCAATGACCAAACGAGAAGAATTCCTGAGTACGGGTTCAGTATGAATGGTTATTACGACGGATCCGTGATTCAGGCATCCTAAAGAAAAGGTTCCTTGTAAGGGCTGCGTGCTATGGGTCTGCCACGTGATATTCCTTACTACGGTTTCCAGGACAAGGGCTTCACACGAAAGTGCTATGATACGGGTTTACTAGCAAGGGCTCCTTCGTAAAACTTCCCCCGTGAATGAATCTTTCTGGGAGTTCCCCACTAACGCTTCCTACCAAGGATTTCTTACTAAGGCTTCCAGGGTTCCTTACGAAGGATTCCTGACTAAGGATTTCAGATGATGAGCGAAAGTGCTGAGGCAAGGAAAGGCATCGATCTGTCCGCGCTCCCTTATACGGGTATATGGAGCGCACTATGCGTGTTGCGGTCTATGTGCGTACATGTTTGACGAGCTTGCGATCGCCCAGCGCCCGAAACACATCCCAACCAACCAACCAACAGCAAGTCCTTGACAAAACCATCTGGCGCAATGCCGCGGGAATCCTTACTAGGTAGGTCTAGAACAGATCCAGGACTCGGGTGATGGCAACGTCGGTGCGAGAGCACGCATTTCGTGGACGTTTGCTTGGGCAAAAATCCTTGCGCCCACAGAAGCGGGGGGGGGGACAGATACCGACGTATCTATTCAGCCCCCTCTTCTTCCAACCGGGGGTAAAAAGGTTCGAGCCGGGCTTCCCCCCCTGCTGTCCAGGTAGAGGCGGGGGGTCGAACCCAGGGGGGGGCTACTCAGTAGTCAAACTCTGATGGGATGCTACTACAGCTGGATCATATTGAATGCTACTCGGGCTCGATCCAGCTCTCATACAACCCTACTATAGCTAGGTCCTACTCTAACAACATCCTAGTCGGGCTCGATTCAACTCTAATAGGACACCATGACAGCTGGATCCATTTCTAATTGAATCCTACGAAGGCTCGGTCCATCTCGAGTGGAGTTCTACAACAGCCAAATCCATCTCGAATTGAATCCTACTTGGGCTCTGTCCAAAAAAACGCACGAAGGCTCGATCGAACCTTACTAACATCCTACTAAGGCTCGTTCGTCGTCGTCGTTGCCCGACAGAAGGGGCAATTCGACCCCCCCCTCTTGAGAGAGCCCCCCCCCCGGTTCAACCCCACCCACTCTGCATTTCAGGGCTCCCCCCAGTTCGACCCCCCCCTCTTCCAGGCATCGCGTGCGCAGAAACTCGGACCTTTTGTCTACGGGACAGCAGCTTTTGCTTTGCAACTCTACGTGTTTTCTCACAAAAGAGACTTGGATGACTCAAGCGACCAGTGTTTTTGCAAGCATTTTGACATGCGCACGCACGGGGACGCGCGCGTGTGGCCCGTGGCATATTGTGTGACAGCGTTGGCGGGTGTGCGGTGATTGTGGTATGATTTCGGCATGTCCGAACATGTGGCCCGCATGGTTTCATCTGACACGCAAGCAAGCAACCCTCTTCGGACGATTCCAATGAATGCGCGCACAGAAACCCGCCACTTTAATCTGTGAGTGGAACACATTAGGTGATGATAGGTTTTGTTCAAGCTTTGAGTTGCCCGCGCGGGTTTCGCAATGCTTCTGACATGTGCGTGCGCGCGAGGCCCGCGTTGTACGGTCCAATGAAAGATTCACTGCGCGCGTTTGTACGGGCAGCAAAACAAATGCCTCGCCTGATTTAGCTTGACCAGGGTGAGGGATGGAGGTTTGCAAAAAGACTGGCGTCGATGGCCTGAATTCATATTTGGGCGAACGAAACTGGGCAATCGTGCGTAATCAATCAGATATGCATGTGCGCAGAGGTGGACCGTTAACCCAAGCCTCAACGTAGATTATCTCATAACGTTTAATCGATTCTGATATGATTGTTCATCGGAGATATCTGCAAGTATAAACATATGTATACATATACAGACATGAATCAGCTGTGAACCTTTGCGTGCCACCTCCTGCCATGTCCGATCGAACGCCCGCGCACCCACCCACAACTTGTCGACCAGCCCGAAGTGCCGTTGATACAGTTACGGGTCGGAACACGTGCGGACCGTCCTCATGCAGTTCCATGACTCGGGCGGGCGAGTGGTGAGGACGGCGACAGTGGTGACGACGCCTGTGATGATGATAGTGGTGATTCTGGCGGCGGTGACGGCGAGGGAGACGACAACGACGATGATGATGAATGAAATTGGTGAAGCTACTGGCGATGACGGATGTGATGAATACGGTGACGATGGTGAACGCGATGGCGGCAACAATGACGACGGCGAAGATGATGACGATGGTGTTGGTGAAGTGCGAGCGCACAGAATGACGCTTAAAACTATACATAGAATTGATGATCACTGTTATTCAGACCCTCGCTAGAAACCAATGGTTCCGTAATGCATTTGACATGTGCCCGCGCGTGCGGCACGCATTGTCCTGTTTGATGAGGGTTCACTGCGCGTGCGCTGGTGAGGTCAGAGCGAATGCATCGTATATGCAATTTGACAAGGGTAGGGAGGGGAAGTCGGTAAAGGGAATGGCTGCGATTGTATGCATTTATACATAAGGCGGGCGACCTGGCATAATAAATATGAACATCAAACTTGACTGGGTGAGCCGTTAACCCAATCCTCACGTTGTTTTTGTTGTTGCGGCTTTTTTTTGTTTCTCTCTCTCTCTCTCTGTCTCTCTTTCTGGAGCCAACAACGAAATATTACTCAGCTGCGGGCCTGTGCGCGCAACCACCTCCCGTGCTCGATCGCAACCACCTCCCATGCTTCAGGTGCTACTGATGTTGTAGGTTTACGTGTTCCAGTCGTTTAGGCTTTATCGCCTGTTTGCTTCGTCTTGGCTTCATGGGCCTCAGATTGGCCCCAACATCGCCCACGATGGTTCCAAATTCGGGTTGGACAGGCTCCAGGAGGGCTCGTTCCGGGAGAGGCCCCAGAGAGCTTGCATAGTGCTCCAGAGCGGCACACAAGACTGGGAATCCATAGGTGGTGGGCCCCAAGATGCCCCCAGGACAGTCCCCGAAGGCCTCAAGATAGCCCCAGGGCGGCCCAGGATGGTCCAAGACGTTACCCAGGAGGCTCAAATCCTTCAAACAATTGAGCTTGCTTTGTGATTTTGGAACGCACCCCTTTTCGTTTCGTATGGGCTTCTGCAGTCCCAGGGTGGCCCCAACGTCGCCCAAAATAGCTCCAGGCGGAGCCCGAATAGCTGGAAGAGTGAGCCTCACCAGGGCTCCGACAACGAGCCACATAAGACATAAGCATGCCTAAAAGCAAACACCAGTGGTTATCACAATCCAGGCCCAAAAAACTCCAACTTGGCACGAACGTGCCCACTACAAACAACAGCCAAACTGCCAAAGCAAACCCCCGCAAACTCCTGAGACACCCCCAATGACCCGCCGGCAACATCCTAGAGACTATCATGAGTCCCCAGAAACTCCCCGTGCCCATATATGCGTACCCCCTGCCCTCATGGAAATCAGCGCTCCGTTCCGCGCTCACTCGTATAACCCCAATGCCACCAGTGATACTGCAGATTCCTGTGGTGCCGACCCCGGCGTTGGTTTCTGACACCGCGCGGATCGTTCAACCTTAAACGATCGGTAGTTGTTCGATCGCCCGATCGTTCCATGAAGGCCGATTCTGGGCCACTGGCGGAGTTCAACCTTGAACGCCCGCGGTGGGGTCGCCGCTGGTCGACACGACGAGAACCTACCGTACACCGTGGGCCAGCGGACTGGAAAGCCAAGGCGCGGAGGGGATCGGTTGAGTCCGGCACCTGCAGAGGGGGTAAGAGCCACTACTCCCCACGAGGCGCCCACGGGCGGCGACATGGCGAACATCCAAATATTGTTTTGTTTGAAAATATTTTGAACAAGCCATGTTTCAGACCAGACGCAAGATACCCATAGTGCAAGCACTGTTTCGAAAACCATCTGAACCAGTGAACGTTCCATTTATCGTATCGATATGGACAGACTCTATTTCTCTCTCTCTCTCTCTCTCTCTCTCTGTCTCTCACGCAGACACACAAACACACGCTTCTTGCAGACAAACAATCCGTAGCTCTGCTCGCTGCGCAGACACACACTCAGAGGCACGACGCGCTGCTCATCGGCCACCCCCCGCACTTTGCAAGGACAGCCGTCTTCCTAGTTCACTGCATGTTCCCTCACTTCGCTGCCCCTTGCGAAGCAATAGACCCGAACCACCGCTGTCACTCTTCGAGTCTCGCTTCGCAAGTGCTCGTGTCTTGTCTCCCTCTCTAACCCCTCCTTTTCCCTCTCCCCCCCCTTTTCCCATCACCCTCTCATCCCCCCTTCCCCTGCCCCCCCTTCCCCTCCAGCCCCCCCCCTCATTCCTCGCCACTGTTGGTCCCTTCGCACGCCTGACTTCTCTCTCTCTCTATCTCTCTCTCTCTCTCTCTCTCTCTCTCTCTCTCTCTCTTTCTCTCTCCTAAGTGGTGCTACGCGCGCGAACAATGCCGAGGCTCGCGGGCCATCCTCGCGGCACCAGCTGCACTGCCAGTGGTGCACTGCGAAGGTCTGCGGCCCGTGGAACGCCTGCGCGGGCCACAACCGCGGGAGAGGCGGGGGCGGAAGGGAGGGCAGGGAGGAAGGCTCCTCCTGCTCCTCCCCCTCATTCTTTTATCGTTTCTTTCTTCCTCCTTCTCCCCTTCCCGCTCCGCCCCTCTCCCCCCTCATGTTTCTCTTTCTCCCCCTCCTCATTTTCCTTCTTCTCCACTTCCCTTCCTTGTCCTCCTTCTCCTCTCCCGTCTCCTCGTCATACTCCACTTCCTCCCCCTCCTCCTCCTCTTCCTCCTCCTCTTCCTCTTGCTCCATTCCTGTTCCTTATGGATAACTTCTCCCTGTCGCACCCCGAAACCAGTTTTTAGGGCGGGCCGGGCGTTTTGCCTGAGACATCCTCACCACGCATCACCCTGAAGCTTCAAAAATGACAACAGGTTCACAAATGGAGGGCGGGTGGCTTTCAAAATGTGGCTCTCGCCTTAGCGCCGCTCACACTCGCTTTAAACAGTGGCAGGGCCTTCGCGGATTGAGGGCGGGTGGCTTTCCAAATGTGGCTTTCGCCTTAGGCCGCGCGCATTCGTTTTCAAACATTGCAAGAGCTTCACGGATTGAGGGCGGGATGCTTTCAACATATGGCTCTCGCCTAGCGACGCGCACATTCGTTTTAAACGTGTGCAACAGTTTCACGGATTGAGGGCGGGTTGTTTTCAACATGTGGCTCTCGCCTTAGCGCCGCGCACATTCGTTTTAAACGTTTGCATCAGTTTCACGGATTGAAGGCAGATGGTTTTTAACATGTGGCTCTCGCCTCCGCGCCGCGCACACTCGTTCAAAAAACTTGCACGCGCTTCACGGATTGAGGGCGGCTCCTTTTCAAACAGTGTCTCTCTCATTGGCGCCGCGCACATTCAATTAAGTAAACAACTTGCAAGAGCTTCACGGATTGAGGGCGGTTCCTTTTCAATCTGTGGCTCTCGCATTAGCGCCGCGCACATTCGCTTCAAACACTTGCAATTGCTTCGCGGCTTCCCATGATCAGCGTACCCAAGCTGATGTTTCTGGAAGGGTTCAGGATTATGAGGGTGCAGCAGTTACGGTGGCTCGCTGTTGAAGTCTCAGGAATGGTGTTCTGGCACGGTTCATCGTCAAGACGCAACAGTCACGTTGATCCAAACGTTGTCTTTCATCGAGGCAGTTCCCCCCATGGAAGTGAACCTTTGTAGGGGCCTATGAAGAGGGAGCTTGGAGGGGGGGGTTATTCCAACATCGTTGAGGACTTTTGGGTTTCCACTGGTCCGCTTCCTCCTCCTTGCACCTTTCTTCCTCGGGGCAAGAGTTTGCTGCGTCAGCTGCACTTCGCCAAAAACTGCTCACCTTGACAGGACTGCCGCGGATGGAGCGAGTGCGGACCTCAAATATTCCCATGCGCTCTGCGCTCTCGCCTGCCGCAAGCGGTGCCAAGGCCAGAGGTTGGCAACGTGGCGGCGCACGCGGCGCATGGAGCTGGGGGCGAAGGCTGGCAACGCGGCGGCACAAGCAACGCATGGGGCCAGGACTCCCGCTAAGGTGCTCAGGCGACTGGATTCTATTGAGCGTTGCGCAATGGGGAGGCGATAACTGGGAGGGGGAATGGGGGGGCGAAGAAGCGCACACCTTTAGCGTCCATGTTGGGCCTCTAGGGCACAACAACAAGAGCACCTTTCTTCACCCTCCAATGTATCGCCCACCCATTACGCAACGCCCGATTGTGCTGCTTCGCTGAAGTGCTCAGGAGGCGGGATTCTTTGAATAGGACTTCTCTCAAACGCTAGGTGCAGTTCAGTAGCGTTATCGTCCTTGGCGGACCCCAGCTGGACCCCCCATAGGCTGCGGAACGGGAGACAGAGACCGAAACGGGAGAAACCCCAGTAGACAAGGACGCTGGAACGGGAGACAGAGACTCTGGAACCGGATGCCCGCGTCAGGGTCGATGCCCCAGGAGTAAGCGACCCCCAAGCTTTCCACAACTCAGCGTCCGCATGGGCAATTCACTTGCTTCACGATGCCAGTGCCCGCGTTGGAAATGGGCAGCGTGCCCTTGAGACGGTCTCTGGCATAGAACGCATACAGGACCTTCCATGCCAACTTCATCAATATAGGCCACCTAGATGGGGTCGGAGTAGATGGGGTCAGAGGATCGCGCCGCATCGCCGATGTATCGCCGACATCGGCGTGGAGAATCGGGCTCCGCATTTCGCCGATGAATCCGCGATGTAGCGCGATCCTCTGACCCCATCCACTCGGACCCCTTCTAGGTTGCCTAGCACCACTGGCCCTGCTCGCAGGTCACCCATTACGGGGCTGCCTGTTGCGGTCCGCCACCCTGTTGCGCCAAGCTTGCCCAGCCTGCCACAGTCCCTGCGGGGCGCAAAGCACCGCTCTGATCCCAACGCGGCGGCCCAATTTGCAGTCGCGCTGTTGAATGTGAACTTTGCGACGGCTGGCAAGGCCCATTCCCCGCAAATCGCACTCGTCGGATGTGCTGAAGGAGCGACCTGGCCAAGTCTATGGGGTCGGCCTCGGGGGCCTGAGCGAAGGTCAACTCCATTTGCCGCAGTGTTGCCGCTGCCGCAATTCTCCGCATGGACTTGAACTGGCGGCCAACAAGACGGCTGGCACGAAAACCGCGGGTCGCCGCAGCCGAGCCGCCCCGCGGATCAGTCAGGGCAGTAGCCGTCAACCAAAACAATATGTTTCCCACCCATCCTGTGGTATTGGGTCCTCGTTTTGATAAAAAAAAACAGCGCCCCCGGTCCCTCCTCTCCTTCCTCCTCGCCCTCCTCCTCCCTCATTTCGCTCCCGCCCCCCCCGTCAATTTGGCACGCCCCTCACACGTTTCGTGGCCACAGAGGGGGCCCCAGATGCCAGCGCTCGCATGCGCCCACCGACCGCACCCATTTTGGCACACCCCTCACGCGTTTCGTGGCCCATAGGGAGTTCCACCGAAGGCCTAGATGCCAGCGCTCGCATGCGCCCACCGCGCCCAGTTTGGCACACCCCTCACACGTTTCGCGGCCCCGTAGGGAGCTCCACCGGAGGCCCATAGGCCAGCGCTCGCATGCGCCCACCGCGCTTATTTTGGCACACCCCTCGCACGTTTCGTGGCCCCGAAGGGAGCTCCACCGAAGGCCCAGATGCCAGCGCTCGCATGCGCCCACCGACCGCACCCATTTTGGCGCACCCCTCACACGTTTCCCTCATAGGGAGCTCCACTGGAGGCCCAGATACCAGCGCACGCATGCGCCCACCGCGCCCATTTTGGCACACCCCTCACACGTTCCGTGGCCCCATAAGGAGCTCCACCAAAGGCCCAGATGCCAGCGTTCGCATGCGCCCACCGCGCCCAGTTTGGCACACCCCTCACACGTTTCGTGGCCCCATCGGGAGTTTCACCGAAAGCCCAAAGGCCAGCGCTCGCATGCGCCCAATGCACCCAGTTTGGCACACCCCTCACACGTTTCCCCCATAGGGAGTTCCACCGAAGGCCCAGATGCCAGCGCTCGCATGCGCCCACCGCGCCCACTTTGGCACACCCTTCACGCGCTTCGAGGCCCCATAGGGAGCTCCACTGGAGGCCCAGATGCAAGCGCTCGCATGTGCCCACCGCGCGAATTCGGGTACACCCCTCACACGTTTCGTGGCCCCGTAGGGGGCTCCACCGAAGGTCCAGATGCCAGCGCTCGCATGCGCCCGCCGCACCAATTTTGGGACACTCGCATGCGCCCACCGCGCCCATTTTGGCACACCCCTCACACGTTTCGTGGCCCCGTAGGGAGCTCCACCGAAGGCCCAAGTGCCTGCGCTCGCTGGCACCACCGCGCCCATTGTGCCACATACCTCGCACGTTTCGTGGCCGGATAGGGAGATCCACCGAAGGTCCAGATGCCAGCGTTCGCATGTGCCCTCCTCACCGATTTCGGCACACCCCTCACACGTTTCGCTGCCCCATATGGCGCTCCACCGAATGCCCAGATGCCAGTGGCACGCCCCTCACGCGTTTCGTGGCTCCACAGGGGGCTTCACTGGAGGCCCAGATGCAAGCGCTCGCATGCGCCCGCCGCACCCATTTTGCTACCCCCCCTCTCACACGCTCCGTGGCCCCACAGGGAGCCCCACGGAATGCCCAGATGCCAGCGCTCGCATGCGCCCACCGCGACCATCTTTGGAACACCGCTCACACGCCCCGTGGCCCCGTAGTGAGCTCCACCGAAGGCCCAAATGCCAGCGCTCGCATGCGCCCACCGCACCAATTTTTGGGACATCCCTCACACGTTTCGTGGCCCCATAGGGAGTTCCACCGAAGGCCCAGATGCCAGCGCTCGCATGCGCCCGCCGCACCCATTTCGGCACACCCCTCACACGTTTCGTGGCCCCGTAGGGGGCTCCACCGAAAGCTGTGCATACAACGACTGCGCCCACAACTGCATCTGGTTGGGTTCTTCGCCAGGCTAATTTGCAAACCTTCCCGTGTTGGGTTCTCGTTTCGAAAAAGAAACTTCCGTTGCACACCTCCTCCTTCTCCTCCTCCTCCTCCTCCTCCTCCTCCTCCCACCTCCTCTGGCCTCCTCCTGCGCTGCTCCCTGGGGGTTTGCGATCTGCGCAACCCTCGCCACGTTCGTGGGATCCTGGGAGGTGCGGCGGAGTCGCGGAATACGCGGTTCCAGGTGTGACCTCGCAACTCCCTGGGAGGCTGCGAACTGCGCAAACGTCGCCACTTTCGTGGGCTCCTGGGAAGCATGGCGGAGTCGCAGAGTACGCGCGCCCAACCGAATCCTAACAACTCCCTGGGAGGCTGCGAACTGGCAATTGCCGCCACTTTCGTGAGCTCCTGGGAGGTCAAGCGGGGCCGGGGGCCACGCGGATCCAGCCGAGACCTCGCGGCTCCCTGGGAGGCTACGAGGTGAGCAATTGTCGCCATCTTCGTAGGCTCGAGGGAGGAACGGCGGAGATGAAGGCAGCGAAGGTCGTGTATATCTGGCACTGTGTTCTTTTGTATGGAGCGATCGCGCACATATTCGCCTCGTGTGGAGAGAAGGCTTGGGTACGTCTCGGGTGATTTCATTTGGTTCGATATTCCGCTAGTCGATCGATGCGATCCTGCTTCGGCGGTCTGTGAATTCCCGCGTTCGCCCCCCTATCATTGTCTACACTTGTTTGCGTGTTCCAACAACTGCGCAGAATTAGGAGCGCGGCCTTGAGAACAACAAGGCCCGAGACACTGTCGAAATACGAATGGGAGATAGTCTCGCGACTCCAAACTTTTGTGCGCTAGCCAGATCCAGCGATGTGTGTCAAAGGCAGCGCCGGCAAGGGCAAACCTGAGAGGAGAATGAGGAGGACGTTTCGCATGGCGACGAGCAATAATGTCAATCACAGTAAAGTGGCAAGGGCGGTATGCTTTCCCGAACACAAGCGCACAAGAACGCAATGCGGCCACTCGAACCGAGTACCGCCTCGCACAAATGATGCGCGGGAGTAGAATTGCGCAGTGTGAGCTGCAACTAATCACTTGGCTGTGGACGGACGCCCTAACAGCGCAATTGGCCGAGCAAGTCGGCAGAGAACGCAACTGAGCCTGAAATAGGTGCCAGGGAAGACCTGGAATAGCCAGGGCGAGATGCGGGAACCAGGTGCACGTCAATCGCGAACCCAGGGTGGGCCCTAGTAGCCCGAGCATGGCAGAGCGCGGGATTCCCTACACTACAATGGGTAAACGTTTTTGAGCCCGCTCCCCCAAATTGCGATGCGCTAGCCCGCGGGCAGCATCCGCGAGGTCATCCAGTCCTTCAAGGGCGCCGACAGGAATCAGCGTCTTCGGAAGACGAATCACAAAACAGGTGGGGGGCGAGTTTCAAAAGCTAGGCGAGGCAACGCGTCCAAGCCCGCGACGAAGCCCAGGTGCACCCAGGGAGCGGGCATCAACGCAAGCTCGCGCGCCCTCCACGAAGTCGCGGTCGCCAAGGCGGCGCAAGTCATCGCGGCAAATAGAGCTGCTTGAATCGGTACTTGAGCTCTGCCCGCATCTGTCGCGCCAGAGCAGTGCATATGCAGCTGCGTGCCCGCATGCCTGCAGCACGCACTGTTCACAACCGGCACAAGACTGATGGGAGGCCAGAACGTCCGCACTTTGCCGTAGACGCCGATGGCAAGCGACTCAATAACCGTTTTCAGATCGAAAGGCACGGTTGCAACAATTGCTTGAATAGAACCTCGCAATCTTACCAACACCCTCCACCAACCGTCCCGTCTTCTCATGGGCCGCCTGGAGACCTATCAACTCAATGGCAGCATGTTGCTTGAGAGCGTTCGCGGCCTCGGCTGGTACTGCCTGTCCAAACCGCCCTCTCTGGGCATCACCTCTCGCAGTCGTGCAGGCAACCCCTACGTTCTTGCAGTGAGGAGGAGGCGGAGGACGAGGAGGAGGGGGAGGAGGAGGAGAAGGAGGAGGAGGAGCCCAGCGTGAACAAGAAGGAGGAGGAGGAGGAGGAGGAGGAGGAGGAGGATGAGGAGGAGGAGGAGGATGGGGACGAGAACGGAGGAACATGAGGAGGAGGAGGAGGAGGGGGAGGAGGCGGAGGAAGATGACGGGGAGGAGGAAGAGAAGGAGGAGGACGAGGGGAAGAGAGGCGGGAGGAGGAGGACGAGGAGGAGAAGGAGAAGGAGGAGGAGGAAGATGAGGAGGAGAGCGAGCAGAAGGAAGAGTAATGCGACGCAGCACGTTCCTACTAACTTTCAGGTGAACCCTCGCTAGGTGGGAGGAATAGGAAGAGGAGGAGGAAGAGGAGGAGCATGAGGCGGAGGATGATGGGGAGGAGTAGGAGGAGGAGGAAGTGGATGAGAAAGAGGAGGAAGAGGAGGATGACTCATCCTGGATGAGCACTAAGAGGAGGGGGAGGGACTGGATGAGCACCAGCAAGATCACACATGAGGAGGGGCATGATCAGGGCCCAGACGAGGACCAGGAGGGAGGATGGAGGGATAAGGAGAGGGGGGAGGATCGAATGGAGTGGCTGAAGGGGGACGTACGTAGAAGCCGTGCCATGACGGCACATCGGCAACAGTGCGATTAGTCAGAGTGAAACAGCATACTGTCGTACAGCGGCTTTCCACGTCTTGAAGCAGCCACTGTCTCTGCCCAGAGCGGCGGACAGACGATGTTCGTCTCCACCCACGGCCCTGATCGCATGCATTCTGGTTCTTTGCCCCCAAGAAACTCTTGGACGCCCTCGCTTTCGCACGCCGGCTGGCCGCGCCAGCTGCGTTGACGAAGGTTGGAAAATTGATCTGCGAACAATGCTGGTGTCTGGCATTCGTGCTACTTTTCCAAACAGGCACAATTGCTTGGCAATCAGCTGCTCTGCCAACGGGCGCGCCGAGGCAATGTCCAAAACCCTTTCGTTGGACACTCTCGAAATCATAGGGTGCGGACGATGAGAAGGCAGAGGGTGGCTATGCGGATGAGGAAATAGTCAGGGAGCTTGGGATGGGCGCGTCGCAGTGAGCGAGGAAGGCTAGGACCTAGAGCTTGGAGGGGATACGAAGATGATGATGCGGAGGAGGAGGAGGAGCATGAGGTGGAGAGGACGCCAGAGGGTCGTTCAGGTAAAGGCGCTGGGGGAGCAATTGACAGATGGTGGAGGAGGAGGAGGAGGAAGACTACGGCACACAATAACGAGAAGGTCGCCGACGGGGAGTGTTAGAGAGGACGAGGAGAGCAAGCAGGCGAGACGAGGCAGATGAGGAGGGTGTATGACGCGCGGGTGGAGTTCGGACGAGGTCAGCGGACAGCGAAGACGGCAGCGCATGGGCTGTTTTCTGTTGAATGTATGCAGCGGCTGTGGAGGAGGAGAGTATGCGCAAGGTGCGGAGACAGCTGACGGGGACCCTGTACCGGCAATGGACTCGGCGCCACGCATGGAAGATGCAAAGCTGGGACATGCTAGAGCTTGAACAGGGGAAGAAGCCAGAAATCATGAGTGGCAGTGGACGTGGCACGGTCATGGGTAAAATAGAAGCGGCAATGTCAAAATGAACGGAATCCGTGCGCGTGGCAGGAGGCACTAGCTGAAAGCACCTCGGGATACCGCAGCACTTGCTCCAACCGCCTGAGGGCGCCATGAGTGGGGAGGTAGAAGTATGGCGCAATGTCGGTCAACACGAGGCCGAGTTGGCCTTCCCAAAGGTTCTCTGATTGTCAACCCTGCTTGTTCACGCATGCCCGTGATGAGGCCTTGCGAAATCATCAATGATGGGGGGGCGGAGCAGGAGAGAAAGGCTGAATATGGGGAGAGGTGAGGAGTATGGTAGGGGAAGGGGAAGAAGGAGTCGGATGACCTATGCTACTCTCCAAGACGTCTGTTCGCATACGACGGCAAAGCACGCCTTCAAGTCTGAGCAAGGAGCGATGACTGGTGCTTCGGTCTCTTCAACTAGCAACTCCACGACAGACTGTCGCAAGCACGATCGAACGGAAGTGAAACTCACAAGTTGGCCTTGTCGAGTACAATGTGATGAGAACGAAGATCCGACATACTCAAAAACTGCGCGCCTGCGTCAGTGCCCGGCGCACCTGGCAATATCTTTGATGCCAAATTCGAATCTGATTCCCTTCTACTTGCGCGTCTATGGCGCGCTTCCGTGACCCAAAACTGACCATGCGCTGCGACTGCTGCACGAATTTGTCCTCTTTCGCCTCGGGACTGACTTGCCAGCGGTTGCGCGACCAAATGCGCCGGGCTCAACTGATTTTTCACACAGCGCAGCAACGCTTCTCAATAGGTGACACCTTGGCTGGCCATACTTTGCCGAAGCACCGAGACCGCGCGTTGGCAGCTTAAACAATAGGAATATTGGGGGCCTCTTGGGCCGTCCTGGGCGGTCGGAAGCTAGGCAAACCTGAGAGCGCCAAGAACCGTCACGACCATTTTTTACAAACCGTAGCGGTTGCCTGTTGATGCCCTTCTCGGGCCGTCTTGGGCCGCCTTGGAAGCCTCTCGGGCCGTCTTGGGGTCTTGTTGGACCGACCTGGGGCACTCTTGGGCCGTCTCGGGGCCATCTTGGACCGTCTTGGCGCACTCTCGGGGCCTTCTTGGGCCGTCTTGAGACCCTCGTGGAGGTGCTTTGGAGGCGCCACTTGGCCGATTCTGGATGCCCCTGGTCATGATGTCCGGCGGCCCCGGGCCCCCCAGGGGTCGGGCCCCGAAAAATCCAATCCTTCTTGATCCCTCTGATCTCCCTCCTTCATCCTCCCTCCTGTCTCCTCCATCCCTCCCCAATAACTCAATATGACACCTGTGCACAGTTTTGACTCCGAACGCTGGCGAGGCCCCAAAGAAATTAAACTCGCAACAAGACGTCGAGAGGGAGGCGACAGAAGAGGAGGAGGAGGAATACCAGGAGGAGGAGAAGGGGGAGGAAGAGGAGGAAGAACAACGAGTGAAGGAAAATCCCAGGAGGAGTGACACTAGTCACCGCGCGTCAACGAGTTAAACCATGGCGCTGCCACCTCCTGTCAAAAGCCCGGGCCAAGCCAACGTAGCCTTGCGCCCCAATTTTTGCACCAATGTTCCAGCGCATCGGAACACTGCTGGGCATCAGGCGCCGTTTGACCACAAAAGTGGCTGATCGTCCGGAACACGGCATGGCGAGCGCTGCCAGGCCGAACTCTTTATCCTCGGCGCTGCCGAAGCACATAGGGTTCTTCAAGCTCGCATCCCAGAGCCCGAGGAATCTACACATGAGCCTCGCGTCCTAAAAGCACAACGTGTAATGCTCGATGCTGTCTCACGCTGAGCAAGAGCACCCCAAGGCGCATTGTCCCACATTTTGGAATCGGCGTGCTGCGCGCCATAAACTTCACTACGTCCTCCAGGCCGCGGCCACCACGCGTGGCGGCGCCAGCCGACTCAGCCTCTCGAGAATACTCGGTTCTCGGCGAGCGAAGCGGCCGATTGGAGCTGAGAACGACCATGTGGCTAGCTTGTGGTGGAAACGGGCTTCGATACAGTTAGGGTCAGCCTGCAGAGCCCGAGTTGAATCATAGACAATGCGCTGATTGTCGGATGCCCAAAGACCCGTCGAACTCGCGCAGCGGGAGGCCGATCCCAACGCAGAGGGAAGATGTGAAGCATGCCGCTTTGACCATGCAGCGGCGCGCGAAGAGAACTGCGTGCCCAAGCGCGCCCAGACTAAACGCTCGGACATCTTGCTGTGATCTTCCACGACACTATTTGCTAGTCGGATCTTGGCGGCCCATGCGCAGTCCGAGAGGATATGGAGTCCGACAGGGAACGAAACCAGCGACCGCAAACTAAACACATCGGCAGCTGTACGCCGCCTGCCCGGTCCAAAAGAGAGCTGGGTGTGGACAGCGGCCTCTGCATCTGCAACCTCTGGAGGCAAATCACGAACTTGCCGTAGATGTGACACAACCAGGGCAATACAAGTGTTATAAATCCGAGCGTGCAGCTGCAGCCCGAGCCCGAGCCTGGACCGCAGGCGAAAGCGGGTTGAATGCTTGGATGCAGCATGGGCCAATTCGGCCGCGCAGCTGAAACGTTGACTCCGCCCCCGCCCACAGGGGTAGCAGATCCCGAGCCGCACGCCGAAATTGATGCTCTGATGTTTCCCAGGGCGGAACAACTACGGTCTTCGCCACGTTAAGACGCAGGCGGGGAAACATCTCGAATTCCTGATACACGCGCAAGACAGTGGACGCTTCGCGTCAGAAACTTCGTACCACGTCGCCGTCTGCATACGCGCGCACACTACTCGGAGGAGGCTGCTGGTAAATCCGGTGCAGCAACATGTCTGTGGCCAGCACGAAACTCAAAGACGAAAGCGAGCAACCCTGGCGCGCGCCGCCGGTCATGGAGAAGCCTGCAAATACCGGGCCTTTCAATTTGATCTCGCACCCGATGTTCAAGTAACAAACATCAGATGACATCGCATATGCAAGGGAGGGCGCCTATAGCCTCCAGGGCGGCCATAATACAATCCCCAGAGATACTGGGGGAAGCAGCCTCGAAATCAACAACATATGAGGGCCGCATTCGTTTCCTCGGGGCTGGCCAGCATACGTGCCAGCATAATTACTTCTGAAAAGAGAGCGGCCTCTCCAACATTTCCACTGCATGAGAGACTCGACGGCGTTTGCGAGAGGTTCCAATAATTCTGGTACGAACTTGCCAGGATTCCGTTGTTAGTATTTATGAGAGACAGTGGTCGAGTCCTGGCAGGTGTATCAAACTCGCGAAGGCAGGATGGGCCCCTGCAGGCTTCTTCGGAATGCAACATAAATAGCTATGCTTCAAGTAGGGCAGCAACTCCTCGATCGTGGAGTTCTCCTGCATCGAGAGATCTGCGTGATATAGACTCGGAACAATGGCCCAAGAGAGGAATCGTCAGAAGTCCGTATTGCAGCAACGGCATGGGAAACAGGCAAGTGCCACTTAGGGTGCTGAGCTGGCAGCCCTGCCTGGGAAAAACAAGCCCAAACTATGGGCGTCCCATGTCTGCATTCTGGCTGAATCAACGGGGCGCCGGCAAAACACTCCACCCCAGTGCTGCTTCAACAAAGACGCTATGTCACCGGATTGCGTAGTAAACTCCTATTCCCAGGTGACGCAACAATAGAAAGAGCTAGGCACCCACCAGGGATGAGCCTTTGCAATTTTCGCGGAATGTGCTCTTCACGAGATGCAACACAAAATCGGACAGTGGCCCTTGAGAGCGTCAATTTTTTTCTACAACCCCCTGCTTCGCAAGCTCCGCGCATTGGTGTGGGCAGAGGCAGGGGGCCAACGAGGGAATGCAAGTGCGGGTAGAAAGACACAAACTGATGCGCGCGGTCCGCTCCCCTGTTTTCAAAGCGCCAGAAGAGGCTAATCAAAACGTGAACCTTACCTTCAGCACTAGAAATCAAAACGGTCACGCTAGATCGCTTTATGATTTTGCATACACGGAGCATGGCAAATTCTACCAAGCGCAGGCGCATGGGGATTGAGATTGGCCTCCCAGTCATATTCCTGCAACGCGATCCTACGAACATCAAGGTGGTCAACGAGAATGGCCATGATTGGTCTTGCAGTGCCCCTCTCAAAAACCCGAACCCCACTACGCCTAGCAAAAAGCAGCGGTTCGTTTGCGGACAAACGACATGGGGAGGGAAACGCATCATACTCTTTCTCTATATATGTATATAGACCTCTCTCCATATATATACCTATACGACCACCCTTCGGGTGATAGGGAGGTTCGTGGGGGGGGAGGATGCAGCGTCTCACTCGATCGGTCTCACTATCCATCTCACTATCGGTCTCGCTCGATCGATCTCACTCGATCAATCTCACAATCGATCTCACTCGATATATCTCATTCGCTCGGTCTCACAATTGATCTGATTATCGATATCACAATCGATCTCACATTCGGTCTCACTATTGATCTCACGACCGATATCACAATCGATCTAACATTCAACGTCATCATCATCATCAGCACCAACACCATCATTTTCATCGTCATCGGGACACTGTCGTCATCATCACCATCATCGTCATCATCATCAACGCCAGCATCACCAGGCCATCATCATCATCATCACCATCACCATCCCGCCATAGTCAGCAACATCATCATCACCATCATCATCATCGGCACACAGCCTCCGTCATCATCACCACCAGCATCATCATCATCGGGACACCATCATGGTCACCATCATAGTCATCGTCAACACCATCAACAACATCGGGGCACCATCATCATCATTTAATCATCATCATAATCAGCAGCATCATCAACACCATCGGGACACCATCATCATCAGCAACATCATCGTCACCAACATCATCATCAATATCATCATCGGTACACCATCACCACCACCATCACCACCGTCATAATCATCATCATCGGGACACCATAATCATCATCAGCAGCATCATCATTACCAACATCATCATCAACAACAACGGGCAAAAACATCAACATCATCGTCATTTCATTATCATCAACAACATCATCAACATCACCAGCGGGACACAGCCATCGTCATCATCACCATCATCATCATCATCATCATCATCATCATCATCATCGGGACACCATCATGGTCACCATCGTTGTCATCGTCAACATCATCAACAACATCGGGACACCATCATCATCATCATCAGCTCAGTATCATCATCATCAACATCATCATCAACAACATCGGGACACCATCATCATCAGCAACATCATCATCACCAACATCAGCATCAATATCATCATCGGTACACCATCACCATCACCATCATCATCACCACCGTCATACTCATCACCATCGGGATACCATAATCATCATCAACAATATCCGCATTACCAACATCATCATCAAAAACAACGGGCAGAACATCAGCATCATCGTCACCTCATCATCAGCAGCATCATCATCATCATCATCATCACCAGGACACCATCATCGTCATCATCATGACCATCAACACAACCATCATGATCATCATCAACATCATCATTATCGGGACACCGACGGGGCACCGACGGGACACCGGCGGGACACCGCGGGCCCCCGGCCGCCTGGAAGGGAGTCATTTGGTCCGGCCGCGCCTCAGCCACACGGGACACCAGAGGGACACCAGCGGGACACCGCGGGCCCCCCCCGGCCGCCCGGAAGGGAGACATTTGGTCCGGCCGCGCCTCAGCCACAGGAGACTTTCTCTCGCCCGCCCACGCAGCTTCGCCTCGCCCGCGTGGCACGCACGAACACGAAACCGAAATCGATTTCCCGGTGGGGGGGCTCTCCGTTCCACTTCGATCTCACCCCCTCACCTCCAATATCTATATATATATATATATAATATATATATATATATATATATATATATATATAGAATAAATAACTGGCGCGTGCAAGTCGAAAGTGGGCGTCGAGATGGACGGCCCAAACGTCCAGGCCACCAAAACGCCCGCGAAGACATAGAACTGCGGCCCGGCCGTCTTCTACTACATGGACCGTGTGCGAATCAAATCGGGATATGGGGTTGCCAGTGATGGAAATGGGACCCCCCCGCCAGAGCCTGGTTGACGTGGGACCAGAAAGCCCGAGTGCTCGCGGTCAGTGGTGCCATGCACCTCTTGCAACCCCACGAGCTCAACTCTTAAGCTCTACAAACTTGTGCCTGCGACGCTGCCGGCTTGGCTTGCTATAGAAAAATGCCCGGGCGTTCCATGGGCACCCAGAGAAACCACCAGCGAAAGGAAGTGCCGAAGGAGAGAGGCGAGAGGGGCGAAGGGGCGGGGAGGGAGCAGCGACAGGACAGAGAGAGAGAGAGAGAGAGCACAGAGAGCACAGGACCGAGACGAGGGTCACTCGCGCAACGCCCGGGCGACATCCAACTGCATGACCTTGCCGTTGAATTTCAAACCCATGCTGTCCACGTTCTGGCGGTTGATCTCGATCTGGGCAAATACGCCCTCCCCCTTCAATTCGCCAATCCGCGTGTCATTCACCACCAGCACTCCCATGCGACGGAGGCTTCGTCCAGGCTTTTCTTAACCAAGACAATCTTGAATATTGCCAAACAGCGGACCCTAGCGCCGAAGACAGTTCCACGATCGGGGTCTATGCTGATCGGCGCGTTCCTAAAGAATCCTGTCGGTGCTCCTGGCCGCCTTGACGAAACTCTCCATCGCCTCCTTGGTATTGGATCGACTTGAACCTCTCTCCCCCCATATCCTCGTACTGTATGATTTACCGTCTACTTCGATCCTGTGCGACCCCATGTTCGCAAGGATGAATCCCACAATGTTGTTCCCATTGGCACCTTTTTGGGAATCCCTTGAAGATAGCGGTCCGCTCCATCTGCTCAACTTTCTCCTGGCGCACCGTGTTGCTGTCCTGGTCGACCCAGACCTTTAGAGGACGCTGCCTGCGATATCATCTTAGCTGCCTCGTCCCTGCTGACCTTATCTATCCTCCCAGGATTTAGCAATCTCGGATTTTACTGCGACCGCACCTTCCTGAGCCCCGCTGGCAAGGGAGCCCCCCCTGTGGATTTCGTCCTTGTTGTTCGCGATCTGGTCCCTGATGTCTCCGATCTGCTCGTCGAACCGTTTGGTGAGATATGTCTTCATCGAGTTCGTCATCGTCGTCATGCGCGTCATCATCTGCTCCATCATCGTCTGGATCTGTCCCAGCGTGGGGGAAACGTTCACGTCCCCAGCCACAGATAACCCCGAAGAAGGCATGACCGAAGATGAAATACCTGAGGCGCTCCTCGGCGAGGCTCCCTGAGCAGGCGCCATGTCGAGGTCGATCTGCTGAGGTTAATGCTCGTTCGCACGGGGCCGTACGTCTCTGGCCTACTTTCTCGGTGAACCATACTTCTTCGTCCCAGAATCCATCATCCCGCACACGCGCTCCCGAATCAGCACCATACCGGACTGAACCCGGAGTCAAGGCAATCCCGGGCGATTCCGGAGGTAAAGCATACGGTGAAGGGCATGTTTGGGTCAAATAGGTAGGAGCCGTAAGCGGCCCTTCAGCCACGAGCTTTGAGCCAAGAGCCTTGGGCCTCCCAGTGACTCACCATGAATATTACCTTCCTCTCCCTGGATGCCGTCCGAGCGTGGCGCCGCCTTTCCCGCAGACGGCTGTCGACGCACAGGATTTCAACAGCTGATGTTCTGAATGCGCTTCTTCAATCGGGGGGCTCTTCTTTGTTAAAACGGTATTCCCGTTGCAACGTTGGCCCAACTCCTGGATCGGCGATGCCTTCCCGTCGTTCAGAATGGCGCTCTCTCCCCAGCGCGGGCCACACGTCTTGACGCGATTCCTTCCTCGTTGTTGTCGCCCCCTCCTTTCCCCTCCTCCCATTTCCCCTGGTCATCTTGCTCCTCCCGCCCTTCCTAGTGCTCGGGCTGCTGCTCCCCCTTATCTTCCTCCTACTTCCTCGTCCTCCTCTTCTTCCTGCTCTTTCTCCCGTTCTTCCGCCACCACCTCCTCCTCCTCCTCCTCCTCCTCCTCCTCCAATGTACACAGCTCCCCTTTCTGCGAATCACACGGTGGGGTCATCTGAAATATCCAGGCCCGCCAGGAAGGGTATAATGTCAGATGCGCGCGCGCACCTAGCTTGCCTTCCCCCAATCTCTCCTCCCCTCCCCTTGTCCTTCCTCTCCCGCCCTCCCGCTCTCCCTCCCGCCCCCTATCTTCGGGAGGACCTCCGACGCCAACGACGCCACCAAGGGCGCCGACACCTCGGTCGGTCACTTTCGGTGGAGAGGGAGGTCGGCCGAAACGCGGAACATGTTCCCGTCCAGAGCGCCGACAGACACTACCGTACGCCAGGCGTGCGCTGAGGGGGAGTCGGAACGAAGCGAAAGCTGAAAAGCAACGCTGGGGGACCGACTGTCTTCGCCTACTCCCCCTCCCTCCCCCGCCTCCTCCCCCCTCCCCGTTCTCCGGGCCCACCCTGCCCCCTCCTCCTGGCTCTCCCTCCTGGGGCAGAACTTCGCCCCTTGACTGGGCGCGCGCGGCCAGGTAAACGCCACCGCCTCCTAGGCCCCTCTCCCAATTCAGGCTCCCCGTTTTCTTAGGCTCCCTCTTGTCAGCAAGGACTCGAGATCTTCGAGACGACCTCAGACGCCAACGACTTCACCAGGGGCGCCAACACCTCTCCTCTCCTCCCCCCCTCTGGCGAGGACAATCTTTAGGCCTCGCCCGTGAGGACCGTCAACAGGCCTCACACCCCGCGCAGCTTCCATCATAAGGGCTGCGTGGGTTCCCACTCCCACCTACCATGATGGCGTCAATCGCCATCACCGCGATTTTCCACCTTAATTGCGTCAACGGGATTTATTAACCTGCCGACTGACTGTGCCCGTCAATGTCAGTTCTCCTATGTAATCTGGCATGTTGGCCGCCCCCCACCTTTACACCAGCCGCCAAGGGGTGCCGATGCTCTTTCGCACCCCGCCCATTCGGGTGACGGGTCGACCCTGGCCACTGCGGCGTCACCTTTGTGGGTCGGCCCCGCTCCCCACCACCTAACCCGTGCTCATCAAGGACAAGAACATCCAAACAAGCCAGGGGGGGTACTGCTTCCCCCTCTTTCTTGATTCGGCCCTCACTAAAAATCACTCCCTCTGGTTTCTCCGATTCCGCTAGGCCCGAAACGTGCCCCTACCAAGAAAACCCGCCTCCTCCGGCCGGCCGCCAGCGTACACAGGCATGACGGCGTCAACAGCAACCGGAGGGGGCCGAGGACTCCTCTTGGGACCCTCGGCCAACGAAGACGTCCCTAAAGAAGACCCCACACCTCTTCATTTTTCCACTATGGCGCCAATTGTCACCCACGCGATTTTTCTTCATCCCAAAAGGCCTCGCCCCAAACTGTCTAGATCGTGCCTCCAACACATTCGGTCCGGCGTCCACTGCCCTTCGCCCATGTCCCTTGCCTTCCTTCGAGCCTCCAGGCTCCTGCGTGCCCCGGGATCGAAAGGAATCGACGCGTGTGTCGCTATTGTTCCTCCCCCTCCTCTCCTCTCATCCCCTCCCCTCTCCTTCCTCCTCCATCCCTTTCCTCCCCTCTCCTTCACTCTCCTTCTTCCGTATCCCCCCGCTCACCCTCACCCTCCCTCCCCTCCTCCATCATCCCCACTCCTCCCTTTCCCCACCCGCCTCCCCCTCTCCTGCTCCCTTATCGTCTTCCTCCTGCTCCTCATTATCCTCCTCCTCCTCTCCTCCGCCTCACCCGCAATCGCCATCCCCCTGTCTGTACTTCCCTTCTCTGGACATGAACCCTTGCCCAATTCTCCGTCTTCCCATGGCGCGCGCCAGCCTGCAAGCGTGATCTCGCAGCCTTGCCGTCCTTCTCGCACGGAAGAGTGCAGAGGTGGAGTGGAGTGAGAGGCAAGGTCAGAAAAGGGAGGAAGATAATGGTCTGAGCCACAGAAACGGCCCGCTTCGGAAGCTCAGCCCCATCCCAACAAGGAGGTAGCTGGTCCAGCGTCCAGCAAAGGGAGAGGAGGGGAAATGCGCGGGATGTAGGGATGGGAGGAGAGGGGGTCAGAGAACCTGGGCGCGGCATGGACTTCTGGACTCGTTCCCTGGAAGAAGATCATGCCTCCTCCTCCTCCTCCTCCTCCTCCTCCTCCTCTGTTGGGAATTCTTGCCTGAACTCCCACACGCAAGGGACGCCGATGAGGCCAAACACCGAGCGTGGACTGCGGAATTGCGAACGACAAGGGGACATTCAAAGCTAGCCGTGCTCACCCCCTCCTCCTCTCTGTTCCACCTCCACCTCCTTCCCCCACGCTCCCGCCCCATCACCCTTCTCCTGCTTCTCCCTCCTCATTCTCTTCAATTTACGAGCAGCCGGCGATCGACGTCGACGGAACAGCTGCCGTTAGATGTGGCGGCAGCGGTAAAAAGGTTGCGTAAGGTCGCGCCCCTCGATGAACAGGGGCAGCTCACACGAAGCACGGTTATGTTCGAATGGAAGAAGCCAGTGAGTGCTGCAATAATACAGCACGCGGCGCTGGCAACAAGTAAGAGTGCGTAACACATTTAATAACGCAGCACGCCCTCGATATCCGAGATGGACAGAGGCTCTAAAGCCAACGTTAATTTCCATACATCGAAAGCGGAGCGTGAAGCTCTCAAGCAACAACGATCTGTCACTCAATCCTCCTTATCCTGACTTTTGCATTGCCCCCGACAGCGTCAATCCAAGCGTGTCTCAATTCGTTCGCTATTACTCTTCAGAATGTCTTTGACAACTTGACAACCAGTTCAATCTGCCACCGCGGTGCGAGGCACACATTGGAGTGCCCTCGTGTATGTTCGACTTTCCTGTTCTTCATTTCGTCGAAACTCCTGGGGGGGGCCCAGAGCCCCGCGCTCTGGGAGCCTCTGAAGATCACCACACGACAGGCCTTGGGAGCGTGGCTGGGGGCCCATCCTTCCTACGTGTCCCAGGACCACCCCGAGGCACCTCCTGGAGCTCGTTTGGGGGCCTTTTGGGTCCGAGGATTTCCTTGAGGCCCTGGGACTGGCCCAGGAGGCCCAAGCCATCCAACAAACACTTTTTCTATCTGCGGGGCGAGAGCGAACCTCTTCCGCTAAAAGCTAGGCGGGCTACGCACAGCTTTAATTAGGGAGACAGGGCACAGGAAGGCGGGGCCTCAGGCGGCCGGAGCGGGCGGGGCCCGGGGAACAGGCGGTGCCGAAGTGGATGTGCAGGGATTTCTTTGAGGCCCTGGGACTGGCCCAGGAGGCCCAAGCCATTCAACAAGCACATGCTTTATATGATACTCGCATGCTCGCCTTTTCGATCTCACGAGCGTCGGCGACAGCTCAAGAGGCCACCAAGGGAGCCCCAAGAGGGAGGGCCCATGAGGCACCTGAGAGGCCCTCAACAAGGGCTCAATCGGATGAGCTCGAACTGCGCCCCTGACCCCGAGAGGGCCACCGAGACAGCCAGCAAAACGCCAAGACGTCCCCATCATTCAAGGGAAGACTTCTGCTTTCGGTTTGTGTCGGCCCTCCGCTGCTGGGAAATCGATCGCTTTGGAGGGCGGGTAGCCGCCGCCATCCTGGCTCGGAAGGTGCGGAAACAGGGGGAACCTGCGGGAACCTCGAGGAAACTTGCGGAACAATCCAATGGGCCCTTGAAGAACAAAACGAACGGCAAACGCGACAGAAACTGCTCTTTCTTGAGAAAATCCCAATCGACGGCTCAATTTGTATCATGCTCCAGGATTCATTGTGATCTTTCCGGAGAAGCACCTCCCTCCGCCCACCCCATTGCCTAGGCGTATGCGACGCCGCCCGCCAGGCCCACGCAGCTACAGCACCCCGCCATCGAGGGCGCTCGCAAACGTCGTCAACACGCTTACACAACCCATCACCATCACCACCACCATCGTCATCGCCGATATTGCCTCCTTCAGCACCGTCTTTACCATCATTCCTGCACTCCCTCAGACCGTCCACAACGCGCAACAATATCGAAAACACTACTCTCCCCTGTCCGAGGAGGGCCCCAGAACTCATCCAGGAGGCCACCAAGACACACCCACGAGGCCCCCTAAAGCCACCAAGATGCCTCCAAGAGGACTCCCAAGAGGCATCTGAGAGGCTCTTGCGCACGACCCAGGCATGGTAGCGGGACGGGCCGAAGGCAAGTGGTTGTCTCTTTTCCCAAAGAACTCCCCCTGGGGCTTCGGCCGATGCCGCCGGCCACCTGGAAGGCTGGGTTCGACCCGGTTGCAAAGGTTTTTCCTGCTTCAGATGGCTCCAAGATGGCCCAACAGACAGCCAAGATGGCCCTCAGGTTCGGCCAGTATGCTCCAAGTTGGCCTCCAAGACACCCCCAGAGAGTCCAAGATGCATCCAAGTTCGCCCAAGAAGCCTCCAAGACGGCCCAAGACGGCCCCAGAGGCCTCCAAGAGGCCTCCAATACGGTCCAAGACAGAGGCCAAAATTGTTGTTCATCCTCGGGTTTTTGAAGGATTTTGGCATTTGCTTCTTTTCGGCCTTCCGACGGCCCCAGACGGCCCAAGGGGCCCCCAAGGTCGCCCCAAGATGGCCCCAAAGGCGTCCAAGATGACCCCTATGACGGCCCAAGAAGCCTCCAAGACGGCCCCATGACGGCCCAAGAGGTATCCGAGACGCCCAACATGGCCTCCAAGACGGCCCTGAAGCGCCCTGAGAGGGCTCCAAGTCGGCTCAGAGAGGCATCCAAGACTGCTTCCGACGGCGTCAGACGGGGCAGCAACGCTCTAAAACGGCCAGAGCGACCCCCAAGAGGTCCCAAAATACCCCCAAGAGGCCCAAGGAGGCTCGCAAGAGGAAGCTCCCAGGAGGCCTCCTCCTCCTCATCCTCCTCCTCGTCCTCCTCCTCCTCCTCCTCCTCCTCTCTAGGTTTTTTCCTTCTCCTCCGCTTCTTCTTTCTCCCCCGCGTGCTCCCCGACGGGTTTCCAGAACGGCTGGGGTAACACATGGTCCGATAGCTTGACAGAGCTATGGCCACAACGTTCGGCCACATGGGCGATTCCAAAACGCAGGGGGCGGCGGTGATTCGCCGTAGGCGTCTTCGATCCGCCGCCCCCTGTTGATTTATCACAGGGGTGCCAGGCGTGCTAAGGTTCTGCTGGTTCTTTGGTTTCTTACAGTTCCCCCTGGGGCTTCGGTCCACTGCGCTGGCCACCCGGAAGGTCCGGGAAATTGCGTCACCCATTGCCCAAATCGCCTTCAAGACGGCTACGATGGCCCAAGTTGGCCTCCAAGACGCTTCCGCGACGGCAAAGATAGTCCCAAGAGAGCCCAAGTTAGCCCCCAAGATGAACTCCAAGACGGTCCCAAGAGAGCCCAAGGACGGCCCAAGAAGTGGCCCAGAGGCTCTGAAGACGGCCCAAGAGGCGGACGGCTCCATGAGGCCGAACTCATTGATTTTCTGTAGGTCTTGGCCCAAGAGGCCCCGAAGATCGCCCCCAGAGCGCCCAAGAGGCCTCTAAGATGACCCCATAACTGCCCAAGAGGGCCTCGTAACGGCCTCCAGGGCCCCAAGACGGCCGAACAGGCCTCCCGGACGCCCAAGATGGCCTTCAAGACTGTCCTAAAGCGCTCCAAGAGGGCCCCACGACGGCCCGTAGAGGCTCCCAAGACGGCTTCCGACAGTGTCAGACGGGCCAGGGACGCCCAACGACGGCCAAAGAGGCCCCCCAAAGCCCCCAAGAGGCCCAAGGAGGCTCCCAAGAGGCCTCCAAGAGGCCCCTAGGAAGCTCCCAGGAGGCCCCAAGAATGACAATAAGCTCCCAAGAGGTCTCATCATCCTTCTCCTCATCTTCCTGCCTGTTTCCTCCCTCTCCTCATCCTCCTCTTCCTCTCCCAAGAGTTCCCGAAACGATTCCACAAAGGCTGGGGGAACACATGGTCCAATAGCGCGGCCAAACTTTGCCCGACCGTTTGGCCACATAGGCGTATCCTAAAAGGAAGGGGGCGGCGGGCGTGCGTCTTCGATCCGCCGCCCCTGTGGTCTTGCCATAGGGATGCCTGGCGTCTAAAAAAAGAAGGTGGTTTGGATTATTTTAGAACTCCCCCTGGAGCTTCAGCCGATTGCGCCGGCCACGCGGGACATGTGCATGTCAATGCCTTTCTCGCCTAAGATGGCCCAACGTGGACTCTAAGCTGCCTCCAAGACGGCCAAGGTGGCCCAACATGGCCTCCAAGATGCCTCCAAGACGGCCAAGATGGTCCCAAGAAAGCGCAAGATGGCCTCAAGACGCATCTAAGACGGCCAAAGATGCACCCAAGATGCCTCTCAGACGGCCCCAAAGGCCTTCAAGAGGTCCTCCAGGAATGCCCGAAGAGGCGAAACTCAATTGTTTTCCTAATTCTTTGAAGGCTTGGGCATTTGCTTCTTTTCGGTGTTCTGGCGGCCAAAGACGGCCCACGAGCCTAGAAGATCGCCCCAAGATGGCCCCGAAGGCCTCCAAGACGACCCCATGACGGCCCAAGAAGCCTCCAAGACGGCCCCAAGAGGGCCCCAAAACGGCCGAAGAGGTCTCCGAGACGCCCAACCTGGCCTCCAAGACGGCCCTGAAGCACTCTGAGGGGACCCCAAGTCGGTTCAGAGAGGCATCCAAGACTGCTTCCGACGGCGTCGGACGGGCCAGGCACGCTCTAAAACGGCCAAAGGGGCCCTCGAGAAGCTCCCAAATGCCCCCAAGAGGCCCCGGAATGCCCCCAAGATGCTTCCAGGAGGCGCCCAGGAAGCTCTCGGGAGATCCCAAGAGTGCGCCAACGGGCTCCCAAGAAGCCTCCTCCAACTTTTTCCTCCCTCTTTTTTTCTTTTTCCCCACATCCAAAGTGGGGTTCTTGTTTTCTCTGCACACGCCGCGCAGGATCTCACACACCCCCTTTCCTCTCTCTCTCTCTCTCACTCACCATCATCGCCGTCATCATCACCATCAACCACCATCATCGTCATCACACGCACACACTCATCATCATTACCTTCATCGTCACCATCAACCACCATCACCGTCATCACTAGTCATCATCATCATCCTCATCATCATCGTCACCATCATCACCACTCGATCACCCACTCACTCACTCAATTACTCACTCATCCTCAGTAGGCTTCGGAGGCAGTGGTCCTCCGACGGTAGGACCGCCGCCACTCTCAACATCATCGTCACCATCTCCACCATAATCTGTCGATCACCCACTCAGTGGCCATCATCATCATTATCATCATCATCATCGTCATCATCCTCATCATCATCATCATCCTCATCTTCATCCTCATCATCATCACCACTCATTCATCACACACTCATCATCATCATTCGCTCACTCATCATTTCGTCATCAGGCGGGAGCCTCTGCGTGAATTGCGAGGAAGTCTCAGGCGGGAGCCCCCTCCCTATGGGGTCCGCAGATCATGTTACTAATCCGAGTGGGTCATCGGAACCCTGTAGCTATCGTCACTTTTGGGCTCTTGAGGCCTGAATATGCACGAAGTATCAGGCGGGAACCTCGTCTGTGAGTGAACTGCGAGGAAGTCTCAGACGGGAGTCCCCTCCCTATGGGGCCCGCAGATCATGTTACTAATCCGAACGGGTCATCGGAACCTTGTAACTGTCGTCTCTTTTGGGCTCTTGCGGCCTGAATATGGAGGAAATATCAAGCGGGGGCCTCGTCTCTGAGTGAATTGCGAGGACGTCTCAAGCTGGAACGCCCTCCTTATGGGGCCCGCCGATCATGTAACTAATCCGAGCGGGTCATCGGAAACCTGTAACTGTCGTCACTTTTGGGCTCTTGAGGCTTGAAAATGAAGGAAGTCTCGAGCTGGAGCCTCGTCTGTGAGTGAATTGCGAGGAAATCTCAAGCGGGAGTCCCCTCCCTATGGGGCCCGCAGATCATGTTATTAATCCGAGCGGGTCATCGGAACCCTGTAACTGTCGTCACTTTTGGGCCTCTGAGGCCTGAATATGCAGGAAGTATCAGGCGGGAGCCTCGTCTGTGAGTGAATTAGTCTCAAGCGGGAGTCCCCTCCCTATGGGGCCCGCAGATCATGTTATTAATCCGAGCGGGTCATCGGAACCCTGTAACCGTCGTCACATTTGGGCTCTTGAGGCCTGAATATGGAGGAAGTATCAGGCGGGAGCCTCGTCGCTGAGTGAATTGCAAGGACGTCTCAAGCTGGAGCGCCCTCCTTATGGGGCCCGCCGACCATGTAACTAATCCGAGCGGGTCATCGGGACCCTGTAACTGTCGTCACTTTTGGGCTCTTGAAGCTTGAATATGAAGGAAGTCTCGAGCGGGAGCCTCGTCTGTGAGTGAATTGCGAGGAAGTCTCAGGCGGGAGCCCCCTCCCTATGGGGCACGCACTTCATGTTCGAACCCGAGCGGGTCATCCGAGCGAGCTTTTTGGGCTCCTCAGCTCCTGCGGCCTGAACACGGGGGAAGTATCAAGGGGGAACATTGTCTGTGGGCGGTGCGGGTAGCCCCGTCAGAGGACCGTCTCCTGTCGTCACTTGGAGGTCTGAAGACGGATTTTAGAACTCGCTCCTGCGGCTTGAATACCGGGGAGCTACCAAGCGGGAGTCTCGTCTGTCTGAACTGGTCGCGGGCAAAATTGTTGTTGTCATGGACCTGCGTGCCCGAAAGGGCGATTGAGAAGTCCGGGTAGCATCGTCCGAGCTGGTCGTCGGCAAACTTGTTGTCGTCATGCGACACCGTGGGGGTCCGAGAGGCTCCGCCGCCCCACGGCCGCGGCGTCCGAGAGGGCGACTGAGGAGCTGACGATGACGACGACGAGACAGCGGCCGGGCGCAGAGGTGGCCCCTTGCGTCCGGGCCGGGGGTGGTAACCCATCCTCGGCCGAATCGGGGGCAGGGGTAACCCCTTGTCTCCGGGCCGCCGGTGGTGAACCATCCGCGGCCGAATCGGGCGCAGAGGTAGCCCCTTTGCGTCCGGGCCGGGGGTGGTGACCCATCCTCGGCCGAATCGGGGGCAGGAGTAACCCTTTGTCTCCGGGCTGGCGGTGATAACCCATCGTCAGCCGAATCGGGCGCAGGGGGGGGCCCTTGCGTCCGGGACGGGGGTGGTAACCCATCCTTGGCCAAATCGGGGGCAGGGGTAACCCCTTGTCTCCGGGCTGGCGGTGGTAACCCATCGTCAGCCGAATCGGGCGCAGGGGGGAACCCTTGCGTCCGGGCCGAGGGTGGTAACCCATCCTCGGCCGAATCGGGGGCAGGGGTAACCCCTTGTCTCCGGGCTGGCGGTGGTAACCCATCGTCAGCCGAATCGGGCGCAGGGGGAAACCATTGCGTCCGGGTTGGCGGTGGTAACCCACCGTCAGCCGCCCACAAAAAACGCCCTGCGTGTTCGTGGGTAAGGGGCCACTAACGCAATTTTTTGTTTTGCCCGTTCTGGTTTCAATCGGTTTCTGTCACCCCCGGGGCCCGAAAAAGGCACGGAGGCACGGCCCCGGGGTCCGGAAAAACGGCGCGTCTGCGGCAGAATCTGGTCGTCGGCGTCGTCGTCGCCGTCGCCGTCGCCGCCGCCGTCGTCATCGTCCTCCCTCCCCCCAGAAGTAGGAAGAGGAATAGAATGAGGAAGAGAGGGCAGTGCAGAGGGCGAGAGGAGAGGGTGTCCGCCAGGGGGAGGAGGAAAGGGCAAAGGGTAAGCTAAACAGATTCTCATGTGGGGTCCTACCGTCGGAGTAATTGCTATTATTATTTTCTTCGTCTTATGATTATGTTTCTTCTTTTTCTTTCTCCCCCAGGTGTTCCCCGAAGGGTATCTACAACGGTTGTGGGAACATATGGCAGATAGTCCGATAGCTCCGCCGAGCCATGGCCACAACGTTCGGCCACGCATGCGCTTCCAGGAAGGCAGGGGGCGGCGGTGATTCGCCGTAGGCGTCTTCGATGAACACGCTATTACTTCCAGGTGGGGCGGCAACGCCTCCCCGCCTTCTCCAGAAGCGCGGTAGCGCATATGTACGCACACAACATCGGAGGCCGCGCGTATCCTCTCCTGGGGTCGGCGGAAGGGCGCAAGCCCTCTGAATCTTGCTTTTGGGCGAGGCGGTGCCCGCCCTGCCGCGCTCCCCCCGCGATGCGGTTGCGAATGTTGTGTGCGCTGCAGGCGCTCGCTCCTTCCCAGACCGTGCGCCTGCACCCCTTCCCAGACCGTGCGCCTTGACCCGCTCCTTCTCTCCGCACCCGCCGCGGCTCATTTAGCGAACCTGTGCGTTCTCTTTCTCCCTTCCTCCCCGTTATCCTCTGTGTTCTCCGCGGGACGCCGCTGCCCAGACGGGGGATGGTGCGGCGAAGGCATGCCCGAGGCGCGGCGTTGCTGGCGCTCGGGCATCCGCGGATCGCCCGGTGCAGCGCCTCACGGAACGGCAGGCGCAAACAGAGGCTCGCCTCGCCCTCGCCGAGCGGGCGCTCGATTCCATGGTCGGAAGCAGCGAGGTGGCGCAGCGGGTCCGCGCCTTGCTACCAGCACTCTTGGCAAGCTGCAGGGCCGAATGCCCGATTGGCTCGCAATGCTACGGTGCAACGTTGCCCTACATGCGGACGCCGCCTGTCTGGACGTGTCGGTCGCCGACGCCGCGGACCTCCGACGGGCGCAACATGGGCCGCGCCTGGAGCCACGGAAGAAGCCAGCTGCTCGCCCCACCGTCGAGGCCACGACGCTCGGCACGCGGTGCACCTGCGCGCAGTCGCTGTCTCGTCGTGCAAGACAATGCCTGCTGGGGAGCCGCGTGGCACGGGAACGCCTCGGGCAGCAGCGCAGCGGAACGTGCTTCGGGCCGATGCGGCGTGCTTCTTGCCGCTTGAGCCCTTGACGCTCGGCTCCACGGAGTGCCAGGCGACCGATGAGCAGGAGGTCAACGCCGAGCTCGACGCGCAGCCCGACGCCGAGGACTCGCAGCCCGACGTCGAGCTCGCCTTGCGGTTCGACTGGCCCGCGTCGCAGTCCGACGCCGAGGCCACCTCGCCAGGGCCGTATGGCGAAACAGGCACTGATCATCAATGCCCCATGTGCGCCGCTGCGGGGCTGTTTGCCACAGCCGGGGCCGACAAAGCAGCGGTGGTCGACTAACTCGAGGCTGCCACGGCAACGGCGTGCAGTCAAGGAACCGCGTGGTGGAGAGCTCGCGCGCACGTTTCGCGCACATGGCTCGAGGAACTGTCTCCATCAGAGGGTGCTGGCGAGGAGCCGAGGCCGCCCGAGCAGGCCGCCGATGGGGCTCGACTCGAGACCGAAGCCCATCGCTGCGAGGCCAGCGAGACACGGGCACGGCTGCTATGCGATGCCGATGCGCTCCGTGATTTTGTGGTGCTTCGTCACCCATTTTCAGAGCTGCAATGCCGATGGGGCCGACTATCGATTGGTCGGCCATGGGTACACTGCCGTCAGTGGCAGCTCCAATCCCAGCAGCGGCGAGCGGCGGCAAAGGGGATTGCCCGCAGATGTGAAAGCATGTCTTGAAGAGGGAGTGCCAGCGTACGTGGCGAAGACTCGATTCTGTTTCATTAGAGTTTGACATTCTCATGTCTTGCATTGTCGCACACCTGCACCTCCACATTTCCACATATACGCACATGGTGGTGCATGCAGCTGTTTTCTGCCTACGGCGCTCAGTGTTGGCGAAAGCGCGAGGCAGGCGGGCTTTGGAGGCAGCCTCTGCTTCATCTTCTTCGGCTTCTGGCTCGTCTCGGCGCTCAGGAAGTTCAGGGAGAGCAGGGATGTGGTGTTGTTTGTCGCTTCGCGATTGTTCCGATTCCGATTCCGATTCCGATTCCTCATCCTCGTCCTCCTCCGCCCCCTCACCCTCCTCCCTGCCCTGCTTCTACGGCGCTGCGGAGCTTGACGCTTCCTCCTGCCGAAACGATCCGATCCCCTGCTCCTTCATCCCGCCTCCTCCCCGTGTGTCTCTCCCCCATCTCCAAATTCTTTGGGACGTCCTGCGCGAAACCACGCGGTAATCGTACGGGTACGCACGGACTTGATCTGTACACTGCTTGACCATGTTGTTGGCGTTCCTGCCGACGGGAAGAGGGAGAGAGGAACAGTTCAGCAAGACAAACAAGCAAGCATGCAAACAATGAGATACTAAAGGAAGGGAGCTGGCGAAGAAGGATGGAGAAACGAAAGGGCGAGGGACGGATACATTCTCCAACAAGAGTAAGCAGTTGCATCACAGCATCGAGCTCGGACGCCGCGAGGGTGCCTGGGAGCGCGTCGTGGGCTGCTTTGGCCCTGGAGGCAACGTGGCTGGAGCAAGGCGGAGCGGGGACGGGGCTGCGAGCTGACAGGGGGATCACCTGCGGGAGCGGCACGGCGGAGCGACGGAACTCCGCGGTGGGAGGAGAGACCCCTGGAGCTCCGCAGCAGCAGCGTCGAGGGAGGAGGAGGAGGAGGAGGAGGAGGAGGAGGAAGAGGAGGAGGAGGAGGAGGAGGAGGAGGAGGAGGAGGAGGAGGAGGAGGAGGAGGAGGAGGACAGTGGGCTGCAGCAGGGGCGGTGGACAGCTCAGGGGGCGGGCACTGCGTGTACCCAGAGGCTTCGATCGCCCACGTGCTCGACGAGGCTCTCTCCCGAGCGAGTGCGTGTGATGCCCACTCCCTGTGCCATCGGCTCTCGTCGCCGCCCCCGAGGGAGGGCGATCGAGAGGGGAGGAGAGAACACCCCGTACCCCCTCAGCTGGGAGTGCTCCTACCGCACTGGGCAGGGCGAGCGTGCGTGCGTGCGTGCGTGCGTGCGTGCGTGCGTGCGTGCGTGCGTGCGTGCGTGCGTGCGTGCGTGCGTGTGTGTGTGTGTGTGTGTGTGTGTGTGTGTGTGTGTGTGTGTGCGTGCGTGCGTGCGTGCGTGCGTGCGTGCGCGCGTGTGTGTGTGTGTGTGTGTGTGTGTGTGTGTGCGTGCGTGCGTGCGTGCGTGCGTGCGTGTGTGTGTGTGTGTGTGTGTGTGTGTGTGTGTGTGTGTGTGTGTGCGTGCGCTTGTGTGTGTGTGGGTGTGTGTGTGCTTGTGTGTGTGCCACGAAGGATCACATCGCACGCGATACAACTGCTTGATCTTGAACCGCCGCGAAGCCAAGCATCCGGAAGGACACAGAGGAAAGTGTGCGCGGTAGGTAACCCTTTCAGAGTAAAGATGCACGGGAGGCGTTGCAAAACTCTTCATCGTCATTATCATCTTCACCGTCATCGAACATTGCAGCTTGCGCGCGCCCGAAGCCGTCTCACGAACGTCGCCAAATGCAAAACGAGAGGCCTCTGCGGCATCCGACGCCCGCTGAGCTGAGCTGGGTCTCCTCGGATGCGGTACACTTCGAGCGCATCAATTTTCAGCGACGTCCCGGTATCGATTCAAAGATGTCGGCCACTCAGAACGCCGCTCGCTGATTTCCACGGGCTTCTCCTCCTCCTCCTGCTCTCCACATCCTCATCTCATCCTTCTTTCTAACATCGTCCTCGTCCTCGATCTCATTGTGCTCCTCCTCCGCCTCCCCCTCCGCCTCCTCTGTCCCTCCTCGATCGGGAGGCCCGGGAGCTCGAAGCTCACGGGCCCCGATTAAAGAGAGGAGTTGGAGGCCTGGAAATTGACACCAACACCAACACAGGGGGCTGCCTCCACATGGGGAAGATGATCCTAGATTTCGGTGTTGGTGGTAAAATTTCGGCCACCCTGGAAACCAGAATGTTACCACCATCACCGAGATCGGGCTCTTGCTTCCCTCGGTGGAGGCACACCGCCGAAATTGGTGTTGGTGTCAACCTCTAGGCCTGCGAAGGAGGGAGAACGTGCCAGCGCTCGCCTCAATTTCGGGCGCTGGTCGCGTGCGCAAAGCCTGGCGCACGGCGGTTCGGCCGTGCCCCTGTGCGGCCAGGGCCAACTCAGGCCAGAGTTAGGTCGGGCTTGTCCAGGGGGGTTTTGGGCGAAAACTTACAAATACACCCAAAATGCTCCCAAAATGCCCAACAATGTTCAAAACATCGTCCCCAGATTATTTTTTTGACTATTTTTGAATGTTACCCCTGTAGAGGGACAGGCCCGACATGAGGCTAGAGAGCGGCAGTGCCCTCGTCGTGCTCCTGCCAGGACGGCGAGCCCGGCGTTCATTGGCACCGTCGCGCGTGCGCTCCGCAGAGCTCAGCCGCGTCTGCGAGCGAGTTTGCGACGGGCACGCCGCGCCCGTTCACTCGTGAGTGGAAGCGTCAGGAGGCAGCGATGCTGGCAGAGGCGATGGTGGGCGGCCTTGCTCTGCTCCAAGCGCGCGTGGAACTGGAGTCAGCCAGCTTGACGGAATCGTGTGGGGGGGCCTCCACGGTTTGTGCAGCACGAATGCGTCGTACTGCATGACCTTGCGGCCTGCCGTAAATGGGCCAGGCAAGGTAAAACAGCACAGGAAGGGTTGAGGTGATTTGCGTAACTGTATCGATCGCTATCGCAGCACCTGCGCCGGCCTGGAACTACATCCTCGGCCATCATCTCTGCGCGACGGTTCGCCACTGCATGCTGAAATTAGCAGAGGCTCCGACGACGGCAAATGTAAACCACTCGGAAGCAGGAGCGAGATGAGCGCAAGAGCCTCGTCCACGTCTCAAGAGCCTGGTTGCATCTTGCTGCCTGGGAGGGGGACGAGGAGACCGAGCGTGGCATACAAGCGGATACCATTAGTGGCGTGTGCCCGATCACATAAATGCAGTTGCGCCCCAGCCACATGCATCCTGTTGCGGCCCGACAACATACATCATCATAAACCAATCATTTTTGGAAACGCCGCGGGGATGCCGCAAAAGTGGGGGGGACCACGCAGCGCAAGAGCCAGAAAACTCAACATATCGATGGCGATTCCAATCAACATCTAACACTTTGGGATAGCTCTCCACCGCACCCCATACAGTTCTAAAAACAAGACCCCCTGCGGGGGGATTCCCTTAGGTCATCCACTCCTTTGGGTTCTGTTCCCGACCACCCTGTGGTGTTGGGTCCTCGTTTTGAAGAGACAGCAACACCCCGCGTTCCTCCTCCCGCGTTCCTCCTCCTCTCCTCCTCCTCTCCCTCCCTCCTCCCGTCACCCCTTTCACTTCGGTACACCCCTCACACGTTTCGTGGCCCCATAGGGAGCTCCACCGAGGGTCCCAGTGACGCAGCACGCATGCGTCCTCGCCATCCATTTCGGCACAACCCTCACACGTTTCGTGGCCTTGTAGGAACTCCAGCGAAGGTCTTTGTGGCGCAGCCCGCATGCGTCCCCGCCGCTCATGTCGGCACACCCCTCACACGTTTCGCGGCCCCAGAGGAGCTCCACCGAAGGTCCCAGTTGTGCAGCCCGCATGCGTCCCCGCCGCCGATTTTGACACACCCCTCACACGTTTCGTGGCCCCATAGGAGCTCTACCGAAGGTCCCAGTGGCGCAACCCGCATGCGTCCCCACCACCAATGTTGATACACCCCTCACACGCTTCGTGGCCCCAGAGGAGCTCCGCCGAAGGTCCTAGTTGCGCAGCCCGCATGCGTCCCCCGCCACCCATGTTGATACATCCCTCACACGTTTCGTAGCTCCATCGGAGCTCTACCAAAGGTCCCAGTGGCGCAGCACACATGCGTCCCCGCCACCAATTTCGGCACACCCCTCACACGGTTCGCGGCCCCAGAGGAACTCCGCCGAAGGTCCCAGTTATACAGCCCGCATGCGTCCCCGTCGCCCATGTTGATACACCCATCGCACCTTTCGTGGCCCCACAGGAACTCCACCAGATCCCAATGACGACGCGACCCGCATGGGTCCCCGCCACCCATGCTGGCTCACCCCTCACACATTTCGTGCCCCCCATGAGAGCTCTACCGAGGGTCACAATGGCGCAACCCGCATGCGTTCCCGCCACCCATTCCGGCACACCCCTCAGACGTTTCGTGGCCTCAGAGGGGAACTCCACCGAAGGTCTCAGTGGCGCAGCCGCATGCGTCCCCGTCACCCATGTTGATACACCCCTCACACGTTTCCGGGCCGAATGAAGAGTTGCGCAGAAGGTCCCAGTGGCGCAACCCGCATGCGTCCCCGCCGCCCATTTTTACACACCCCTCACTCGTTCCGTGGCCACATACGAGCTCGGCCGAAGGTCCCAGTGGCGCAGACCGCATGCGCCCCCGCCACCCATGTCGGCACACCCCTCACACGCTTCGTGGCTACATAGGGAGCTCCACCGAAGGCCCCCGAGGCGCAGCCCGCACGCGTCCCCGCCATCCATTTCGGCTCACCCCTCACACGTTTCGTGGCCTCGCAGGGAACCCCACCGAATGCGCCTGTGGCGGCGCCCACATGCCCACATGCGTCCCTGCCACCCATGTCAGCACGCCCCTCTCACGTTTCGTGGCCCCATAGGGAGCTCCCCCAAAAGTCCCAGTTGCGCAGCCTGCATGCGTCCCGCCACACACTTTGGCACATCCCGCACACGTTTCGCGGCACCAGAGGAGCTCCGCCGAAGGTCCCACTTGCCCAGCTCGCATGCGTTCCCACCACTCATGTTGATTTATCCATCGCTCGTCTCGTGGCCCCACAGGAGCTCCACCGGAGATCCCAATGGCGCGACCCGCATGAGTCCCCGCCACCCATGCCGGCACACCCCTCACACATTTCGTGCCCCCCATGAGAGCTCTACCGAGGGTCACAATGGCGCAGCCCGCATGCGTTCTCGCCACCCATGTCCGCACGCCCCTCGCACGTTTCGTGGCCCCATAGGGAGCTCCGACGAAGGTCCCAGTTGCGCAGCCCGCATGCGTTCCCGCCACACATTTCGGCACATCCCGCACACGTTTCGTGGCCCCATAGGAAGCTCGACCGAAGGTGCCAGTGGCGCAACCCGCATGCGTCCCCGCCACCTATCTCGGCGCACCCTTCACGCGTTTCGTGGCCCCATAGAGAACTCCACCGAAGGCCCCAGCGGCGCAGTCCACATGCGCACCCGCAGGCCATGTCGGCACACCCCTCACATGTTTCGTGGCCCCAAAGGGAGCTCCACAGATGGCCCCAGTGGCGGTGCCCACATACGTTCCCGCCGCCCATTTCGGCACGCCCCTTGCACGTTTGTTGGCCCCATCAGGGGGCTCCACCGAGGATGATACACACAACAACGTCATGAACAACTGCATATGGCTCGGTCGTTCGCCAGGCTAATTTTGTCAATGAAGCCAGACTGGACAGAAACCGGTTAGGGGCGTTTCGCTTGAAACATCTTCAGACTCTGCCAAATTCGGCCTCTGGTTTGGCTTGGCTTGACCTGGGGCCCTGGTGTGGCCTGGTTTGGTGCCAATTTAGCTTGCTTGCCTTGGTTTCGGCGCGGTTTCGCCTGTGCCAGATTTGGCTTCGTTCCGGTGCGGTTCCGCTTGAGGCGTCCTCGCAATCGGATTGGTTTGTCTTGGTTTCGGCGTGGTTTTGTTTAATATGCCATCAGAATTTGCCTGGTTTTGTTTTGTTCCAGTGCGGTTTCGCCTGCGGCCTGCTCGCGAATTCCCTGGTTCGGTCTTGTTTGGGCGCAGTTTTGACTGAGACGTCTTCGCGATTTGCCTGCTTTGGCTGCGTTTTTGCTTGCAACGTCCTTGCAGTATCTTCGTTATGCTATGATTTGGGGTGGGTTTCGCCTGCAGCGTCTTCGTCACTTGTTCTGTGTTGTTTTATATGGTTCGGGCGCCATCTCGCTTTAG
>CAUYUJ010004747.1:411509-561653 GCA_963575745.1 Prorocentrum cordatum | reverse complement strand
AATACCCCCCCCCCCCCCATCGCCCCCCACCTCGCCCCCACCCCGCCCTCGACATCCCCGGGCCTCTGGGCCCTGTGCTTGGGGCTTCCGACCCCGCGATGTCTCGCCCCAAAACGACCCATATCCCCCACCTCGCCTCCGCTCCCCCTCGACATCCCCAGGCGTCTGGGCTTTGTTCTTGGGACCCCCGACCCCACGATTTCTTGCCCAACAACGACCGATACCCCCCACCTCGCCCCCCACCTCGCCTCCACCCCCCCTCGACATCCCCAGGCTTCTGGGCTCTGTTCTTCGGACCCCCGACCCCGCGATTTCTCGCCCAAAAACGACCGATACCCCCCACCTCGCCCCCCACTTCGCCTCCACCCCCCCTCGACATCCCCAAGCCTCTAGGCTCTGTTCTTAGGATCCCCGACCCTTACGATTTCGCGTCCACAACAAACCGATACCCTCCACCTCGCCCCTCACCTCGTCCCCACCCCCCCTCGACATCCCCTGGCCTCTGAGCTCTGTTCTTGCGACCCCCGACCCCACGATTTCTCGCCCAACAACGACCGACACCTCCCACCTCGTTCCCTTACCTGGCTTCACCCGTCCCCCCCCCTCCCCCCCCGTCGACATCCCCAGGCCTCTGGGCTCTGTTCTTGGGACCCCCGACCCCGCGATTTCTCGCCCAAAAACGACCGATACCTCCCGCCTCGCACCACATCATTCCCCCCCCCCCTGGACATTCCCAGGCCTCTGGGCTCTGTTCTTGGGACCCCCGACCCCGCGATTTCTCCTCCAAAAACGACCGATACCCCCCACCTCGCCTCCACCCCCCCTCGACACTCCCCAAGCCTTTGGGCTCTGTTCTGCGAACCCTCGGCACCGCGATTTCTCGCCCAAAATCGACCAATACCACCCACATCGTCGCCCCCCCCTTCCAAATGTCATTGTTCTAGCGACCCCCGGACCCCTAACATATCTCGCCCAAAAACACCGATACCCCCACCTCGACACGCCCCCAGATCCAACTCCTACGACCCGTCTACATCCCCATCCTTCTGGCTCTGTTCATCGGACCCCCGACCCACGCGATTCTCAGCCCAAAAAACGACCGATACCCCCCACCTCGCCCCCCACTCTGGCCTCCACCCCCCCATCGACATCCCCAAGCTTCTAGCTCTGGGCTTTTTTCTTGGGATCCCCGACCCCTATCGATTTCTCGCCCAAAACAAACCGCCCAAAAACGACCGATACCCCCCACACTCCCCCCCACCGGGCTTTCCACCCCCCCCCCCCCCCCTCGACATCCCCAGGCCTCTGGGCTCTGTTTTCTTCGGACTCCCCGACCCCAATTTCCGCCCAAAAACAACCCCGAACAACCCCCACCTCGCCCCCCCACCTGGCCTCCCCCCCCACCCCCCGCGAAATCCCCAAGCTTCTCGCTCTGTTCTTGGGAATCCCCGTAGCAGCCACCCCTCGATTTCTCACTCAAAACGACACGATGACACCCGACGCCCTCCTCCCCGCCGCTCACCTCGACCCCACGATTTCTCGCCCAAAATCGACCCATATCCCCCCCCTCCCCTCCCCCCACCTGGTCTCTCAGCTGGACCCCCTCCTGGCCTGGCATCCCCAGGCCTCTGAACTCTGTTCTTGGGACCCCCGACCCCGCGGTTTCTCGCCGAAAATCAACCGATACCCTCCACCATGCCCCTCGCCTGGACCCTCCCTGGCCTGCACCCTCCCTCGACACCCCCAAGCCTTTGGGCTCTGTTCTTGCGACCCGCGACCCCGCGATTTCTCGCCCAAACTCACTCATACCCCCCACCTGGCCACCACCCCCTCCGCGACACCCCCAGGCCTCTGGGCTCTGTTCTTGGGACCCTCGCCCCAACGCTTTCTCGCTCTAAAACAAACCACACCCCCCACTTGGCCACAACCTCCCCTCGAGACCCCCAGGCCTATGGGCTCCGTTCTTGGGACCCCCGACCCTACGATTTCTCGCTAAACAACGACCCACACCCACCCACCTCGCCCCCACCTAGCCCCCCCCCCCCCGCCCCCCCCCCCCCCCCCCCTTCCCAGACCACCCCAGGCCCTTGGGCTCTGTTCATGGACCCCGACCCCACGATTTCTCGCCCAAAATCGACCAATATCCTTCCCCCCCCCCCCGCCTCCCCTCCACCCCCTCTCGACACCCCCAAGCCTTTGGGCTCTGTTCTTGGCACCCACGACCCCACGATTTCTCACCCCAAAACGACTCACATTCCCCGCCTGGCCACGACTGGCACGTGCGTCCATCGCCCCTCTTGTCGGCTGTGGCAACAGCTATCCAGTCTTACGCACTTTCGTCACTGACTTATGGCTCCGTTCAGCGACTTCCCTCCTTTTGCGCTCTTGGCCAGCACAGCACACGTTGCACCTTTGCTTCCCATCCGCCTTCTGCGTCGTTCGCCCGGCCAACCAGCTGCTGTATTCTTCTCTGCCAAAAGCGCCTTTGCATTCAACGCATTTCCACTTCCCGCGCTGCAGCTTCGCGTCGTCGATGCATCGATTGCACTTGCGGTGATGATCTGCCCTGCCGGCCCACATCTTTTCAGAGAAACACTCTTTCTGTTGCGCCTTCTCGCGCACTACACAAGTTCTCACGCCCTCCCTCCTTGCAGCGACGCACTGCTTGCACTTACGATGCAGATCAGCCGCGCCGCCCCACATCCAATGTGAAAAGCACTCATGCCGCTGCGCCACCTTGCACACCACACAAGTTTTCATGTCCTTCCTCGCCGACTTGTCCCGCCCTGCAGCGGCGCACTGGTTGCACTTACGATGCAGGTCAGCCACGCCGTCCCACATCCGATCTGAAAAACAATCTTGCCGCTGCGCCACATTGCACACCACGCAGGTTTTCATGTCCTTCCTCGCCGACTTGTCCCGCACTGACGCTGCAGCGTTGACGCATTGCGTACATTGCATCGACGCTTTCGGCGAGTGAGTCAGCATGTACTCTGAAAACTCGGTCCTCCTTTTTGGAATGCCGCAGTTGGAACACACACGCTCTTTTGCCTCTTTTGCACGGGCCTTCTCTTCCTCTCTCTGCAACTTCTTACAAGCCTTGCATGTGGGGTCTTCGTTGATAATAATATCCGCTTTGGCAAATTGATCTAGTAACTTCTCCTCGCCGCAGCGCGAACACTTCAGGTGCCTCTTCGCCTCTTCGCAGTCCCGGCACATTCCCCCTTTGCATCGGGCGTTCCCTGCCTTCTCCCATTGCAAATCCACGAACGCATCCTCGTACTTCCGCTTCTCGCATACGTAACACTTTCGCCTTTCGGGACAGTCCACGCAACGCCGTGACGTCAGCTTGGAGCTGTGGTGCTGCGACGTGTGGAAAGCATCCTGACCCTTCCACAGATAGCACTCCATACACTGCCACGGCGTGCCAATGCTCTTTTTGCCTTCCAAGCACAACTTGCACACGCGGAGACCGTCGTCCCGGCTCCACTGCCCGAGAGCGAACTGGTTCTTGTACTTCACCGCCGAGCACAGTGCGCACTTCCCTGCAGGCATGAACTCCTTCTCGATTGCATCCCAATCCATGGGATCTCCCCGCAAAGACTGTAAGAGCAATCCGGGACCCTTCCGCTCTTTCTGAGTGTACGGCGCGCGGTCGAAAGGCCGAAATATCAGCATGTCTTCGCGGCGCCGCACGCGCGTCAGAGCAACATAACTCGACAGCGGCGACGTGCCCCCGCCAATCTTCAGATCCACGATGACACCTTGCTTGAAAGTCTGGCCCTGAGCTGCGTGGGCCGTCACTCCAAACGCTGGGGCCAAAGGAAACTGCCGCCGCTTCACTTTAAGACGCGGATACGGCCGGCCTTTGTCCACGAACCAATCTTTTCTCTGCGGGCTCACTGGGTACAGCCCCGGCGTTCGGAGCCCCGGGATCGTCCACTTGCATGGGATTGCGTTCCCTGCACCATCCAGACCCTCGTCGAAATGGACGAATATCACTTTCGGCGTCTTCTGCAAGATGGTTTCCCCTCCTCGGGACACGCGACCCGTTCCTTCCTCGCCATCGCACACCCATGAGTGCACGGTCCCAACGCGTCCGCGGAGCAGATACTTGTCCTCGCTGCGATCTATGTGATCTGTGAGGGCCACGGGCATCCCCTCCGCGATGGGCAAAAACCCGTACAGGTCCCCGCTCTCCTTGTCGTGGCGCTGCAGCCAGGCCATTTTTTGGCTCGGCAAATCCGGCCGCTCGCGCAGCGCGTCGGGCGTGGGGGTGTCGCGCGCAGGGATGTACACCATCGGCTTCTCGTGCAGTCGGGCATACTGCGACGCTCGGAGCTTGTTCACCTCATACTTCACGTCGTTGTTTGGGAACACTCCTGGAGCACACCGAAACTTCGCAGAGTGCACGCGCGGGTCATCTGGACCTGCGATGACGAGACGGCGCCGTTCGCGCTCACGCCTGCACTCCCCACATTCCTGCCTGCGGATGTCTTTCAGGGTCACTGATCGCTGACGGCGTGCTCCGACGGCTGCCTCCTCCGAGACCCCTGCGCCGACGCTCAAAGCCTGACATCTCGAGTTCCCACATCCCACCTGACCATGGAGCCAACTCCCCGGGACTCCAGTATCACACCCGTGCAAAAAGGCATGCGTGTCTGCCGTAAGCGCTCCTCTGCGGAACTCCTCTTGCACGGATTTCAGCCAGGCGTCGTCGCAGCGCTCGCACTCCACTAGCTCTGTTACTCCCTGCACGCCCTCTTGACCACCACCCCACAGGAGAGCTTGCCCATGTAGCACTGGCGGGAGCGAGGTATACTTTCGTGCCTCCGCGATGCGCTCTGTTGGCACGTCTGCAAGGAACCCTCCGTCCGGAGGTGCCAGCTGCCAAAAATCTCCGCTCAACGCGACGTTCAAGCCGCCGAAGGGCCGCGGCACTCCGTCTTCCCCGCGCTTCTGGGTGCCCACGTCCCGAATGACGCTGCGAAGCTTCTGGTCTACTTCGGCGAGCAGCCGAGCGCTGACCATGCTGATCTCGTCGATGAACAACCACCTCCACTGCAGGACTCGCTTCGCTGTGTCGTACTGAAGTTTCACATCTTCACCTTTGTCGTCGCCGCGTTTCACGGCGGGAATACCGCATGCATGATGTATGGTGTCTCCACCGAGCAGCTGCGCCATAACTGCCTGAAAGGCCGTGATCTGAAAATGGACGCCAATCGTCCAGTTCATGATGTCTTCGAACAGCTCCTTCCGCAGAATGCGCAGCACGTGCGATTTCCCTGTGCCGGGCCCTCCGTGCATGCACCAACGCAGCGGATCACCCATGCCCGCGCCCCCTCGCGCCTCCCCGTCCAGCTCTTGCATCACCCTCTTTGCTACCTGCTTCACCATTTCGAACTGCTTCGCGTTGACAACGCGCCGGCCTGTGTCTTTGTCAGTCCTCAACTCCAGCTTCCTGAGCCACTCGGCCACCTGGCCTGATGTCACCCCCGCCTGCGCCTGCACCATCCCACTTCTTTCTTCCGCCGCCACTCTGTCGGCCAGTGACTTCTCCTTGTTGCGCGACGCCCTTGCTGCGGCCCGCGCGCCTTCCAGATCGCAGTTGACCGCTCTCGGCCACGCGCTACGGACCTCACTGAGCGGCTTTTCACTCGGGCGCTGACCCCACACTTCCTGTGCCACGGCCATGCCTGCTTTCGAGTTTGCGTAATGGGAACATCCACCCAGTCCACCCTCCGGCCCACCGTCTTCTTCTCCACTACTGCTGTCACCGTCTCCATCTTCTCGCTTCCGACCACCGACGCGTGACTTCAGAGCTTCGTCCAGCTGGCCGAATCCAACCTCCAATTCTTCGTCGCTCACGTCCTCATCACTCCGCGCGCCCTCGTGCTCCGCATCCCTCGGGCGCAAGCGATACACGCTGAGGAAATTGCCCACGTACCGCGCAGCCTCTTCCGACTGCACGCCGCCGTCCAACCACGACACCATGGCGTCCACCCACGTTTTCGCGCCCCGGCGCAGTCCGCCTGCAAACACAACGTGGTCGTCTGCCTCTGACTGTCGCAGCGTCCATGGATGGAAGTAGGACATGACTATCCGCGCGGATCGCTCAGCTTCCCCATTTCGGCTACGAGGCACCGGAGCCCCGAAAAATGTTGGCGCCAAAGGCCTCTTGTTTCTGATCAGAACCCACGTGTGCCGCAGATGACGGCATCCGTCCGTGTCTGGAAAGGCAACCCAATCTTTTCCTGCGTCGCCCTTCACCATGTAGTCAACCCCAGGCACAAGCTCTTCCGCCTGCTCCTGCTTCCGACCCCACTCCTTCACTTTCTGCTCCCCTTCCGCTGTCAAGAACGCGTGATGCCTGTCCCGATCGGCTTTCGCGTCTTTTATACTGGTAGGGAACGCCACGAGCACGGGCCTCCAATACGTAGCAAATTCGTACGGCGACAAGTGCCACAGGCCCTCCCGCCTCGGGCGATGTCCGTACAACATGGCCACATCCCTGATAGTGACTTTCCGGCGCCACGGGATTCGCATATCCACCTCCGCAAACTGCGCTTTGCGCCCTCCTGTTGTGCCATCGGACAGCCTCTCAACCGTCTCGACGTACTCGCGCCCGTAGAAACACGTCGTCTCACAAGTCTTGATCGACTCTGCCGACGTCACATCGTTATCCTTGGCATACGCTCGAAGATTCGCACACTCCACCTGGCCGCGAACGATGCCCTTACCGTAGGCGTCGCTCATGATGCGCGTCGTCATCCGCTTGCCGACATAGTTCGCATTCTCCCCGCGAAGCTGTCGGCTGAGCTTCTCGATGCCTTTGGAGCACTCGCGGACTTCATGGAACGCCATGGGCTGCCGCTTCGTGCAGTAATCGCACGCATACCCTGCCTGGGCGTCCTGAGCCATCTGGACCACCTTGATAATGGCTGCGTCGGTATGCTTCTCCGAACACCCTTTGCCGCACGTGCAGCTCTCGCTTGTGATCGGCAACCTGTACGGCAGCTGCACGTCCGAATTGAAACGTTGCGCGGCAAGCATGCATGGGTGTGTCCCATTCAGACTCTCATGGTTCATGGGCCCATGCAAACTCCCTACGCGGTTCCGCCTCCCTGCCTTCGGCATATCCAGCTGCGTCGCCAGCCCTGGGCAGATCACAACCGGATGGTTGATGAGCTGCGCCGTTCGCGGGAAATCGGCCTTACAGAGCTTCGGGTTGTCTTTCCGACGACAAGCTGGCAAGGGCACCCTCTCCCCCGTCTCTGGGTTCTCAAGATGCACGTGGTGCTGCTTCCGCTCTTGAAGGTACTGCACGTCCCCGTCGAGGTACCTGCTCTCCCAAGCGCGCGCTTCCTCCGCCTCTTCCAGCTGCGTCACTCCCTGCCCCGCCCTGCGAGTCTGATACGTCGGACGGCACACCAGCCCAAACTCATTTTTGTATTCTGGCCACGCGGCTTCTGCTCCCGCCAGATTCCTATTCAGTCCGTCTGGGGTCACGCGCGCGGAGTACTCCTGCCGGCAAACCCGGCGCTTGTACTCCAACGACTCCTTCACGAACGCCCGCCCCCATCCGTCCGCATTGTTCCGGACGAGTTCGAAGATTTTGTCCAGCGGCGTGTGCTGGTGCAGACACTGTACGAACACCTGACAGTGCGCGTGGAGCGCGCCCGTCGACTTTTGCGCTTCGATGGAGACATAGCAAGCGTCCACCCTGCCGAACACCCCGCCTTCCGGCGAGGCGTTGCTGCCGAACAAATCCTGGCACGGCGACATTCGCTCGCCATGGTTGCATCCCGGGCAGTTCGGACAGCTGCGCAATCCGAGAAGATGCCGCATCGTCGCGTCCACAATCACACGGAAACCTTCCACGCTCGCCATCGGATCCCGCGCGAGTATCTTCCTGCGCTCCGCCCACGCAGGCACTTGCGACATGATCGCCGCCAGCGGTAATTCCAGGCGCACATCGTCAGTCTCTGGAGCGACCTGCGGCCACTCTCGACTACCAGCTGCCCGTGACGCTGCCGCATCGCTCACCGCATTGTGGACGGGGTCACGACGTCGCGTGCGCGACAACCGTACCATGAGGAGACTGTGGCCTTCGTCCGGAGAAAAAGTTACAAAGATCGGTACGCCGTACCGAACGCGGAGAGCGTTGGTTTCGAACCGCATGACCCGTCGTGTCTCTTGCGTCCCTGGTAACCGCCGAGACGTGTGCTCGATGTTCGCGAGCAACTTGTGGGCCGCTCTGCCGAGTCCAGGGACGTAGCGCACTTTCGTCATGTCTCCCATCACTTTCTGCTTCTTACCGTTCACGTCCTGGTATTTTCCCGCCAATGCACGGTAGATCTGCTTCGCCCCTTCGCTGATCTCCTCGGGTGTGATTTGCGCATCCACGTCCTTCGGGTTCGCGGATACGTACGTAAACCACGTCCTGCTCAGATTCACCGCTGAACGAAATACCAAGTTCCACGACACGAACCCGAAATGCCAATCGCGCGACAACTGGCTCTCTACGCGACGACTCATGATGCGAACCCACAGCGGCAACTCCACCCGCGGGGCCTCTTCCGAACGCCGATACCGCGGACGCTTCAAGAAGGCCGGCATGTCGGGCATGCCTGTGCAATACTTGAAAATGAACGCAAACGCTACGCCGAAATACCACGGTTCGAATTGATCCATCATTGTGTTCCCTGTGCATACCCGCAAACGATCCACTCGTTCGTTCCTCTCCAGCGCCTCTGTCAACAATCTCGCCTCTCCCCTCTCCTTCGCCGGCGCGAAGTCGGGCTCCGTTTCTCGCCCGCCTTCGCGCGGGCGCTTCGCTCGGGTACCTTCATGCTCCGACTCACTCTCGCTGTGATCTGTGCGCTCGCTGGTTCCATCGTGTTCGCATTCTGGCGACACCCTCTGTGCAAAACTTCGTAAGGCTTCCACACGCTGGGCATTGATATCCCCGTCATCGAAGCTGCTCTTCTCCAGAACCACGGCGTTGCCTTTGGTCGTTTCCAAGATCTCCGCCGCTTCCTGCAACCCATCCGGGCGCGGAACTGGCGTCGCCGCCTTCTGAATCTGAATCTTGTCCAGCTCGTTGTCCAAAGGCACCAAACGCATGATCTCAGGTGGCACCTCACCATCAGGCAGCTCCGCAGCTTTTTTTCGCACCTCTTCCATGCAAACGTGCTGATACGCTCGGTGCCCACGCATCTTCGCCCCCTCGATCAGCTTGACGACCACATCCCGACGGACGACTGCCTGATGTATGAACTTCGCCATGCTCGCTGCCGTATCGTCGTCTCCTCCGGACTTCAATATCACCGACACTATGTCGGCCAATTCTTTGCCTGTCCGCGGCACCGACGGCGGCCTTGCCTTCGACGCCCCTTCCTCCAATGCGGTCAGCTGCGCGAGCATGTCCGTCCACGGCATCGGGAAGGACGTCGCGTTCCCGCGAGCAGCCATACGACGCGTGTTGTTCCCCGCCTCCATGTCAAAAGACCGTTCGTTGCGATGCCGCTTCTCCAGGGTGAAACATACCATCGAGGTCACGCACACGGACGCACAAATCATCTCGAGCAGCGTTACGTTTCCTGCGAATAGCTCATCCGGTGAGTAGAACGTCATCATGTCATTAGCGAGAGCTGCAGGGGGCACCGCCGCCTCGCCTCTCGGGCCAGACATACCCGTTCGGCATTCCTCGCACAGCGGCGCCTCGCAACGATCGCATACCTCCTTCCCTTCGTGCCACGATGCCGTGCTGCAGCGCAGATCTTCGGGGCAACACAACACCTTCATGTGTCCATCGCCCGACGCGATCGTTGCTTGCCAATCTTCAAAGACCTCCGCGTAATCCCGCAGATGCACGTCGCTTCCGACTTGACCGTATCGACCCACATAGCTGTCCACGGACAAGTGCTTTCTGACAAACGAGCCAGGCAGTCCGAAGACGCCATCCGAATCCGGCGACACTTTCTGCCAAGTGATTGGATTCCCACGGCGCCCTTCCACGTGAGGAAATTTCCGCGCACACAGCATGCATATCAGAGAACAAACTGACTCGTCTCCCAGCGCCTCCGCATATGCACGGAGACATCGCCGGTCAATGGCAAGTGCGGCGAGAGGGGCTCTTTGACGGACCTTCCATGCCACGACCTCGCTGTACGCGGACAAGTAACGCAACTCTTCGCTCTTCTCTTCCTCGGCAGACACGCAAACCAGCGAAGCTGCGATATCCTCGAGCTGCGCCCGATGCTCCTGCAGCAGGTGCGCGCGCAGATCTGCATCCGAATCTCCATGCCAGAGGCAAGGCGTCCAGTCGCCCCCCCACCAACGTTTCAAGGCGCAGTGTTTCCTCGGCAATTCTACTGCTCCTACCGATGTCGAGACTCCGCCACATCAGGCAGCCCCATTCTGGCTATTTGTTCTATGACTGCTTGCGCACATGTTTCACATGCAGCTCGAACATTCTGGTTGGAGTGGATCTGCGGAACCTCGCAGAAATATGCATATGAAAGGCCCAACGAAAAGCATTATACCCCGAGAAACATTGCCACGGCAAACCGCCACGATGTGAACACTCGCGGGGTGACGTATACTGTCTGAATGGATCCTGCGCCTTCGCACCACAATGACAAAAACAAACTTGTGCTGGAAGCCTCTGCGGAAAACTATCAGAAGTGGAAGCGTTAGTAAAAAGTATTGTTGATAAGCTGTCGAAGCTTTCAAGAACTCATGCCAAGCCACTGTAGTCCAGAGTACGGTGCTGCTGGGGCCTCCTGTAAAATAGTTACCTCTCCCTGCTGCTCCTTTCACGGTTCCGGGTCCCGCTCGAGATGCTACTCAATGGTCTTGACAATGCTCATTCTATCCCTCCAGATGGTGCTACAACTGATAGAGCCGATGTTCCATGTCGGTCTACTCAAGGGAAGGGGCACGCCGGCAGAAAAGGAAGGGAACCCGTGCAAGCCCAAGGAACGACCGAACCCCTTCCGACCTCGAAGTCGGCCTTATTTCAGCAGCCTGACTGCATGGCTTCTTGCTCCAAGCATTCTACATAGAAAAACTGCATAAACGCAAACTTTCGGAAGTCCCCGCGGATTTCCTGGATCGGCGCTGGACCCCCTCCCTGGCGCGCGGAGCGCGCGAGGAGCGGCGCCGGAAGCGACGCCAGGGGATTCCAGCGCACATCAAGGAAATCCGCGCGGACCTCGGAAAGTTTATGCTGATGGCGTTTTTGTCTCCCTCTGCCAACATCGGTCCCCGGACCTCTCCCGGGGTCCAACCGCGCAAGTTTTCCGAGCTGCGTCCAGCCGTGGCGACGAGGAAGGGCCCTCGAGGGCCAGGGAGCCCCGAGCCTCGATCCTCGAGAGTCGAACTTCGAAATTTTTCGAAATTCCAGCTTTTCACCGGTATTCCGTCGATCCCTCGACCCTCGGAGGTCTGCCCTCGGGGGCGGATCTGGGGCGAGAGGCAAAGCCCTCGGGGAGGCACATCCTGGGACAGAGCAAGAGAAAGTGCCGTGAGCATAAGCTTTCGGAAGTCCGCGCCGTTCTCCTCCCTCCTCCTCCCTTGCTGCTCCTCCTCCGCCTCCTCGTCCTCGCCCTCGTGCTCCTCGCCAGCCTCCTCCTCCTCTTACTCCCGCGGGACACCTGACGGGACAGTAGCGCAGTCCACTGAAAGGAGGCACTCAATACCTCCCTCGTCCTTCCTTCCTCCTCGTTCCATTTCCCCTCCTCCCATTGTTCCCCTCCTCCACTCCCCTCCCTCCTCCTGTCCCCCTCAAGTTTTTCCTCCTCCGACGGAGGAGGGAGATCCTCCACCTCCTCCTCCCCCTCCCCCTCCTACTTATGCTAGTGGTATTGGAAAATGGGCCCATCACCCGTGGCGCCCTGCAGCGGCGAGACTGGCGCCGCAAGGCCGCGCGCCCCTCTGGGCCCGCTGGCCGCCAGCTGCGGCGGCGGCGCAACTGCTGGGCCGGCCAGCCTCCCGGCGAGCACGCCGACCAAGAGGTTTTTCCCCCAGACATGCGACGGATTTCGGGTGTCTTCGCTGCTCCTGGGGGCGTTTCCGGAAGCTTCTGGAGGCCACCGGAGGCTCCATGAAACTCCCCAGCGTTTCCAGAAGTCCCCGGAGATTTTTGATTTTTTCGATTGTTCGTCGATTTGCGAGGCCGGAGGTTTTTCCTCGTTTTCTGCTTCTGGGAGCCATCGCTGGGCCCCGGGACCGTCAAACAACGACTCAGGGTGAGAAACTGGTCCCAAGGAAAAAGTCAGCCCCTGGAGGCCGCTCGTGGGCCCCAGGGCCCTCGGAAACGGACCCGGGGTGCAAAATTGCATCGGGTCACCCCAGGAGGAGTCCGGGAGCCGACGTTCAGCCGACATCGACCTCCTCCTCCTTAGTTTTCGTTGGTTTTTCGTATCACATCCTCGTCCTCTTCCCCCCCCCTCGGGGAGCGGTTCATGGTCGAAATTCAATCAAGTGCATACGTCATTTGGTGCATCCCGCTCACAGAGGTCAGCGCATGGACACGTGCACAGCCTGACGCTTCCGACGGCTCCCTTCACTTACAGACATGTGGGCGCGCATGCCGACCAAAGATTTGGGAGGGCGCCAGATGCGGTTCTTGAGACGCCCGCCGAGAGCACCGTCTAGGAAAACCTGTCGGCGCGCGCCCTTCCGATGCATGGCGCGGCTTGCAGCGCATAAGCCATCACCTCGGAAAATAATTGCTTTGCAACCCAGAAGCGTGAAGCTATGCCCCCGATAACCGACCCACAGAATGTCCCGACGAAAGGGTGCCTGCTGCGCGGCCTTGAGTAGGGGCTGCAATCCAACTTCAAGATTGGTGTTGGGCTCCATGTAACATACCCCTCTGATGCGGGGAAACGTCGTGAGCAGATCATGAACTTTGGGAAGCCATCGATAAGTGAACGAATGAAGAGCTACTCCGCGAGTGATAGGCAGACCTTTGTAGGTGATCTTGTGTTTAGCTTCGCCGTAGCGCACGTGCACGTGGTCCTCTGGAACGCCACTGTTGGATAACTGTTTCAGAAGAGAACTGCAATGATGGTTTTGCTCATGATGGCTCTGGATAACGAATAGAACGTTGCCCTTCGATAGTTTAGCCTTCTTCATCTTGAGGTCGGTGGCTTCATAGTGGGCAGCCTCACACGTAGCAATCTTGCGTTGTAAGTTCAAAGGAGTCGGTGCCAGAAACTCGCGACCGCAAGTGCAACGCCCACACATCTCTTTGTCATTCTTGGCCTTCGCTCGGAGCTCGTCCAGGAATTTCTGCATGGTGCCGTTGGAAGCTGTTACACGAAAACGATCTTCCACCAACACCCGCAACTGCGAGTATGTCATCGTCGACGTGTGGACTGATCTGGCAAAACGAGCATGTCTGCGCAGTTCCGTCAAGACCACACATGGCAGGCCATGCATGCAACCCTTCTGGTCACGGGTCATGGCCAAAATGGTAACTTCCTAAACCCGCTCGAGCCATACCCTACATGATGATCACGGTCAACGCACCCGCAAGAAACGCTGTCGTGAACAGCTGTCGTTGAAAACCTAACCCCCAAAATGTAAAGGTTTTGCTCTTGACATTGACGGAATAATAGTGTCCTTTCATCGCGTTGCGGGTGTTGCTTGGAATTGCGTGGGTTATACATTGACACATGGTGAAGCCTACAACATGTGACATTGCACGGTTACGTATTTTCGAAGATCAGACTTCCGAACACTTGACATTGTTAGAAACAAAAATCGTCGAAGATTTTATTTGCGAATCTCGACACATCGACGAAGTCGCTTCCCAACGTGAAGAGCCAGACCTTTACATTTTTGGGGTTAGGTTTTTTTCCCTACCTTTGCTTTGCTTTGCTTTGCTTTGCCTAGCGTTGCTTTGCTTTGCTGTGCTTTGCTTTACGTTGCTTTGCGTTGCATTCCTTTGCTCTGCTTTGCTTTGCTTTGCTTTACGTTCCTTGGCGTTGCTTTGCTTTGCTTTGCTTTGTTGTGTGTTGCTTTGCTTTGCTTCGCTTTGCCTTGCTGTGCTTTGCTTTGCGTTGCTTTGCGTTCCTTTTCTTTGCTTTGCGTTGATTTGCTTTGCTTTCCGCTGCTTTGCTTTGCTGTGTTTTGCGTTGCTTTGCTTTGCTTTGCTTTGCTGTGCTATGCGTTGCTTTGCTCTGTTCGGCTCTGCTTTGTTCTGCTTTGCTTAGCTTTGCTGTGCTTTGCTGAGCTGTGCTTTGCTTTGCTTTGCTTTGCTTTCCTGTGCTTTGCTTTGCTTTGCTGTGCATTGCTTTGCTTTCCTGTGCTTTGCTTTGCTTTGCTGTGCATTGCTTTGCTTTCCTCTGCTCTGCTTTGCTTTGTTTTGCTTTGCTCTGCTTTGCTTTGCTTTGCCTTGCTTTGATTTTCCATTGTTTGCTTTGCTTTGCTTTGCGTTGATCCGCTCTGCTCACTGGGACAATATTGGCAAATCTCGACACATCGACGAAATCGCGTCCCAACGTGAAGAGCAAGACCTTTACATTTTTGGGGTTGGGTTTTTTTCCCTACTTAGGCTCCTGCCTAAAAAGTTCTTACTCTGTTTCCTTCAAGGGGCCGGGCAGTGAAAATCGCCCCAGGTAATTTGCTTCGCTTTTCTTTGATTTGATTTGCTTTGCGTTGCTTTGCTTAGCTGTGATTTGCTTTGCTTTGCTTTGCTTTGCCTTGCTGTGCGCTGCTTTGCTTTGCTCTGCGTTGCTTTGGTTTGCTTTGCTTGTGCTTTGATGTGCTTTGCTTTGCTTTGCTTTGCGTTACTGTGATTGCTTTGCTTTGCGTTGTTTTGCTTTGCTTTGCTTTGCTTTGCGTTGGTTTGCTTTCCTTCGGCTTGCTTTGCTTTGCGTTTCTTTGCTTTGCGTTGATTTGCTTTGCTTTGATGTGATTTGCTTTGCTTTGCTGTGCTTTGCTTTGCTTTGCTTTGCTTTGCGTTGCGTTGCTTTGCGTTGATTTGCTCTGCTTTGCGTTGCTTTACTTTGCTTTGCTTTGCTTTGCTTTGCTGTGCGTTGCTGTGCTTCGCTTTGCTTTGCTTTGCTTTGCTTTGCTGTGCTCTGCTTTGCATTGCTTTGCTTTGCGTTTCTTTGCTTTGCTTCGCTTAGCGTAGCTTCGCTCATGCTGCTTTCCTAGAGGCTCCAACTCCTAGGTAGGGTCGCACTGGCATAATATTTGCAAACCTCGACACATCGACGAAGTCGCTTCCCAACGTGACGAGCGAGACCTTTGCATTTTTGGGATTAGGTTTTTCTCCCTACCTAGGCTTCTGCCTAACAACGAATGTGCGCGGCGCTACGGCGAGAGCCACATTTTGCAAATCACCCTCCCTCAATCCGTGAAGCTCTTGAATTTTTTTGTTGCAGCGAATGTGCGCGGCGCTACGGCGAGAGCCACATTTTGAAAACCACCCGCCCTCAATCAGTGAAGCTCTGGCATTTTTTTGCAACGAATGTGCGCGGCGCTTAGGCGAGAGCTACATTTTTCGAACAACGACCCGCCCGCAATCCGTAGCTCCTTGCCACAGCTGAGTACACATGAGCTATGTGTATAGATCCCTCACCCGAGGGCCTGACCAGCAGGGGCGAGGGAGGGGACCCCCTCCTGGCCTGGCATTCCCACCCTGGGAGAACTCTGTTCTTGGGACCCCCCACTCGGCAATTCCTCGCCCAGAACCTACCCACGCCCCCCACTTGGACCCCCTCCTGGCCTGGCATTCCCACCCTGAACCCTCTGCTCTTGGGCCACCCGACACTTTCTCGCCCGAAACCGCTCCGCCGTCGACCTGGTCCGACACCCCCACCCCGCCCTGGGACCTCTGTTCTTGGGCCACCCCACCCGACAATTTCTCGCCCGAAACTGCCCCGCCGTCGACCTGGTCCGACACTCCCACCCCGCCCTGGGACCTCTGCTCTTGGGCCACCCCGCCCGACAATTTCTCGCCCGAAACCGCCCCGCCGTCGACCTGGTTCGACCCCTCCACCCCGCCCTGGGACCTCTGTTCTTGGGCCACCCCACCCGACAATTTCTCGCCCGAAACCGCCCCGCCGTCGACCTGGTCCGACACCCCCACCGCGCCTTGAAACCTCTGTTCTTGGGCCACCCCACCCGACAATTTCTCGCCCCAAGCCGCCCCGCTGTCGACCTGGCCCGACACCCCCACCCCGCCCTGGGACCTGTGTTTTTTGGCCACTCCACCTGACAATTTCTCGCCCGAAACCGCCCCGCCGTCGACCTGGTCCCACACCCCCACCCCGCCCTGGGATCACTGTTCTTGGGCCGCCCACCCGACACTTTCTCGCCCGAAACTGTCCCGCCGTCGCCCTGGTCCGACACCCCCACCTCGCCCTGGGACCTCTGTTCTTGGCCCACCCCACCCGACAATTTCTCTCCCGAAACCGCCCCGCCATCGACCTGGTCCGACACCCCCACCCCGCCCTGGGACCTGTGCTCTTGGGCCACCCCACCCGACAACTTCTCGCCCGAAGCCGCCCCGCCGTCGACCTGGTCAGACATTCCCACCCCAGTCTGGGAAACCTGTTCTTGGGCCACCCCGCCCCACCATTTCTCGTCCGAAGCCGCCCCGCCGTCGACCTTGTCCGACACCCTCACCCCGGCCAGGGACCGCTGTTCTTGGGCCACCCCACCCGATAATTTCTCGCCCCAAACCGCCCCGCTGTCGACCTGGCCCGACACCCCACCCCGTTCTGGGATCTCTTTTCTCGGGCCACCACACCCGACAATTTCTCGTCCGAAACCTCCTCCGCCGTCGACCAGATCCGAGACCCCCAGCCCGCCCTGAGACCTCTGTCCTTGGGCCACCCCACCCGACAATTTCTCGCCCGAAACCGCCTCGCCGTCGACTTGGTCCGACCCCCCCCCCCGCCCCCCGCCCTGGGACCACTGTTCTTGGGCCACCCCACTCGACAATTTCTCGCCCGAAACCGCCCCGCCGTCGACCTGGTCCGACACCCCCACCCCGCCCTGGGACCTTTGTTCTTGGGCCACCCCACCAGATAATTTCTCGCCCGAAACTGTTCCGCCGTCGACCTGGTCCGACACCCCCACCCCGCCCTGGGACCTCTGTTCGTGAGCCGCCCCACCCGACAATTTCTCGCCCGAAGCCGCCTCGCCGTCGACTTGGCGCGACACCCCCACCCCGCCCTGGGATCCTGTTATTGAACCACCCCAACCGTCAATTCCTCGCCCGAAACCGCCCCGCCGTCGACCTGGAACCTCTGTTCTTGGGCCACCCCACCTGACAGCTTCTCGCCCGAAACCGCCCCGCCGTCGACCTGGTCCGACACCCCCACCTCGCCCTCGGACCTCTGTTCATGGGCCACCCCGCCCGACAATTTCTCTCCCGAAACCGCCCCGCCGTCGACCTGGTCCGACACCCTTCACCCCGCCCTGGGACCTCTGTTCTTGAGCCGCCCCACCCGACAATTTCTCGCCCGAAACCGCCCCGCCGTCGACCTGGTCCGACACCCCCACCCCGCTCTGGGACCTCTGTTCTGGAGCCACCCCAACCGTCAATTTCTCGCCTGAAGCCGGCCCGCTGTCGACCTGGTCCGACACCCCCACCTCGCCCTGGGACCTTTGTTCTTGGGCCACCCCACCTGACAATTTCTCGCCCGAAACCGACCCGCCGTACCTGGTCCGACACCCCCACGTCGCCCTGGGACCTCTGCTCTTGGCCACCCCACCCTATGCTATGCTGCGCTATGCTATGCTATGCTTTGCTATGCTGTGCTGCGCTATGCTGTGCTACGCTCTGCTATGCTATGCTGCGCTGTGCTATGCTAAAGCTCGGCGAAACTAAGATGAAGGTAAGCTAAGCTACGATAAACCTGAGCTGAGATGGAACTAAGCTAAGCTAAGATGAAATAAGCTAAGCTAAGATGAGATAAGCAACGCTAACCTAAGGGGACGTCACTGGGGGAACCACGGGGCGGATGCCGGGGAAACCGCCCGGGGCGATTTACACTGCCCGGCCCTTGAAGAGAACAGGGTAAGAACCCTTCTAGGCAGAGCCTAGGTAGGGAATACCTTCATTATCCAACCTGACAGGGTCAGGAAATGTCCGCCCCGACGTGCTGCGAGGATGTTTCAGGCGATATTGGAGAGGCCACCTCCGGTCAGGGCGTCTCCAAATCCACAGTTGCGAGAGTGGTTCAGGCTAAACTGGCCGGTCAACGTGTTGCGTGGCCTCTCGGGGCATCTCCGACCTCAGAAGCGCGAGGGACTCTCGGGCGAAACACACAGGACCACATCAGGACAGGGCATGTGGGAGCTGAGCGTTGCAAGTTGCCAGGATGTCGCAGGTCAAACTGGCCTGACAACCTGTTGCGTGGCATCTCGAAGTTCGGATCATCATCATCAGCAGCACCATCATCAGCATCACCATCAACACCATCAACACCATCATCACCATCATCCTCATCATCATCAGCATCATCATCATGCTAATAATAATAATAATCCTTATCATAATCATCACCATCATCATGACCACCACTACAGCTACCACCACCACCATCATCAGCATCAGGAGCATCATCATCATCAGCATCAGCATCAGTATCATCATCATCATCATCCACCATCACCATCACCATCATAATCACCATCATCACCAGCATCATCACCATCATGTTTTTCTTCATCATCCCCATCATCATCATCATCATCATCATCATCATGATCATCATCATAATCATCATCATCATAATCAGCATCACCATCACCATCACCATCATCAGCATCATCAGCATCATCATCGTCGTCGACGCCGTCGTCGTCGGTAGCGTCGTCGTCATTATCATCATCATCATCATCAACATCATCATCATCATCATCATCATCATCATCAACATCATCATCATCATCATCATCATCATCGTCATGATCATCATGGGAGCCGCTCGAGAAACGGAAGGCCAAAAAGCCAAGGAGGAGGAGGAGGAGGAGGAAGCGACGGGAAAGAGAACGAGGAGGGGCCGAAAAGTCGCGGAAGAAGAGGATAAGGCCCCGCAAAAGCCCAACCAGGCCTCCAAATTCTCGGAAAAGAACCCAAGATCTACCAAAGACGGCCCAACATACCCTCTGGACACCAGGAACCTGAAGTCGCCAGACAACTGGAGCGAACCCCGACAGGGCATCTCAGGACCGTCGCCCCGACAAAAAACACAAACGCCTAACCTAAACGAACGCAGGAAAGTTCCCTAGCCATGAATTCAACTGTGCGGGGAACCTCCTTTGGGGTCGGCGGCAGAGGCGGCAGCCTTTAGATTTGAAATGATGTCGACCATGGTGTTGTACATGCGATCCACGTCCGTTTCCAGCGTGGGCATCATATGCGTCAGGGATACCGCTGCCGTCGACAGGAGCTCAAGCTGGTGCACAGTCTGCCTCAGAAACCCCTGCAACTCCTTGTCAGCCACAACACCTGCTGCGGAGGGATAGTAGCACCCAAGGTAGTCGGCCACGAACTTCCGGAGAATGAGGTAATATTTTTTGCTCTGGCGGAAATCCGCCACCGCGCCATGAGGCACGAGATGGAGAGTGCTGAGGTCCTTTCGATCGAGCTCTCTGCCTTGAGCCCTGGAAAGAAATTTCGCAAACAATGAATGCACTGAAAGATTCTTGCGTCGTTGTGTCAAAGGATTGAACTTGGGCTCCGGACTGGCGGCTCCGTGGTCGCCGTCGCCGCCACGTCGCCGTCACGTCGCCGCCCCTCGTCTGGGACTGGGTGCCGGTCTAGCGATCCGTCGTCGCCGTCGCCTCCACGACGCCGACTCGTCGCCGCCCGTCATTTGGGCCTGGGTGCCGGGTCTGGGAGCGCCGTGGTTGCCGTCGCCGCCCGTTGCCGCCTAGAGGAGAAGAATAGACTCCACCACCCTCCCAAGGTCCGACGTATCGGTCCCCCTCTGGGGAGGTGCAATTCACATTTGATTCTGACCCGCCGTCCATCCTAAATGTGAACTCGTCCCGTCCCAGCCCACTTGGTATCCGACCCCCCAGCCATCCTCAGTGAAAAAAATATGCGCGCGCATCTATTTACCACAAATCTGTCGTGTTTAAACATCTCTTGCAACGAATCAGACGAAGTGCGCACGCGCGCTTTGTCGCGCGCGCATGCCGAACTCCTCCACAATGCTCCGGTTCCGCCAGGATTTCAAGATAGAATGTCCAAGCACCATACCAAATTATCCTGTGACGTACCCAACCCTTTCTATACATGTGGCGATTCTACTCAGGAACACTCAATGCTGACTGGCATTTTGAAGGACCAGCGGTGCGCAAGAAGAACACCCAGCAGTGATTTCAGAAGAGCGCAGCAAGAAGAGGAACGGCAAACATACAAACTGGAAACACAGGGGCGTTGCAAGAAACGCATATGACGTACCTCCGAGTGATCCACGTGGGACGTACTTCCGCTGGGCCTTCCAGGAGCCCACGAAAGTGGCGACAATTGCGCAGATCGCAAGCCCCCCAGGGGGCGGCGAAGTCCCGAGGTGATCCGTGTGGGACCCACCTCCGCTGGGCCTCCCAGGGGCCCACGAAAATGGCGACAATTGCCCCTAAGGGGGCGGCGAGGTCCCGAGGTGAACCGCGTGGGACCCACCTCCGCTGGGCCTCCCAGGAGCCCACGAAAGTGGCGACAATTGCGCAGATCGCAAGCCCCCCAAGGGGCGGTGAGGTCCCGAGGTGATCCGCGTGGGACCCACCTCCGCTGGGCCTCCCGGGAGCCCACGAAAATGGCTACAGTTGCGCAGATCGCAAGCCCCCCAGGGGGCGGCGAAGTCCCGAAGTGATCCGCGTGGGACCCACCTCCGCTGGGCTTTCCAGGAGCCCGCGAAAGTGGCGACATATGCGCAGATCGCAAGCCCCCCAAGGAGCGGCGAGGTCCCGAGGTGATCCGCGTGGGATCCACCTCCGCTGGGCCTCCCAAGAGCCCACGAACGTGGCGCACAGATCGCAAGCCCCCCAAGGGGCAGCGAGGTCCCGAGGTGATCCGCGTGGGACCCACCTCCGCTGGGCCTCCCGGGAACCCACGAAAATGGCGACAATTGCGCAGATCGCAAGCCCCCCACGGGGCGGCGAGGTCCCGAGGTTATCCGCGTGGGGCCCACCTCCGCTGGGCCTCCCAAGAACCCGCGAACGTGGCGACAATTGCGCAGATCGCAAGCCCCCCACGGGGCGGCGAGGTCCCGAGGTGATCCGCGTGGGACCCACCTCCGCTGGGCCTCCCATGGGGCCCACGACAGTGGCGACAATTGCGCAGATCGCAAGCCCCCCAAGGGGCGGCGAAGTCCCGAGGTGGTCCGCGTGGGACCCACCTCCGCTGGGCCTCCCATGAGCCCGCCACAGTGGCGACACTTGCGCATATTGCAAGCCCCCCAAAGGGCGGCGAAGTCCCGAGGTGATCCGCGTGGGACCCACCTCCACTGGGCCTCCCAAGGGCCCACGAAAATGGCGACAATTGCGCAGATCGCAAGCCCCCCACGGGGCGGCGAGGTCCCGAGGTGATCCGCTTGGGACCCACCTCCGCTGGGCCTCCCATGGGGCCCACGTCAGTGGCGACAATTGCGCAGATCGCAAGCCCCCCAAGGGGCGGCGAGGTCCCGAGGTGGTCCGCGTGGGACCCACCTCTGCTCGGCTTCCCAGGAGCCCGCGAAAGTGGTGACAATTGCGCAGATCGCAAGCCTCCCAAGGGGCGGTGAGGTCCCAAGGTGATCCGCGTGGGACCCACCTCCGCTGGGCCTCCCAGGAGCCCGCGAAAATGGCGACAATTGCGCAGATCGCAAGCCCCCCACGGGGCGGCGGGGTCCCGAGGTGATCCGCGTGGGACCCACCTCCGCTGGGCCTCCCAGGAGCCCGCGAACGTGGCGACAATTGCGCAGATCGCAAACGGCATGAGAGAAGAGGAAAAGGGAACACAGGAGACAGGAGAGGAGGATGGGAGGAGCGGGGGGAGGAAAAGGAATGACGGGGCGACCACACTGCTCTATTCAAAACTAGTTCCCCACGCAGGAGCGTTGGGGAAAACACCGCAAGGTTTCGCAAAACGGATTTTCAAGACAGCTTGCGCGCTTGCTTGTGCGAAGTCTCAAACAAACCGTATTGACGACTTCCAAAACATGCTACCAAGCGGGTTTCGGGCGCGCGCATGTCGAAATCGTTCGAACGTGTTTGCGCGCTCGCCGTCGCGAGAACCCTCTGCAACAACAAAGCACGCACACGCAGAGTGCGCGCGCGCGTCGTCGCGCGCGCATGCCGAAATCAGCCCAAAAACCTTCGGCGCCGTAGCGGTATCAAAACCGAGTGTCGAACGCACATATAACAACCAAACACATGGTTTCGCAAAGTCGGTTTGCCTGAAAACGTGCGCTCGCGGTCTTGCGATTTGGTTTTATATGAAAAGCCTAGGTCTTCAACGTGTTCGTGGACTTCTACCAAACGGGCCTCTGGCGCCGCATGCCGGAATCATTCAAACGCCCTTGCGCGCGTGCTGGGGGGGCACGATCGCCCTCAAATGCTACCACGCGGCTACTCTCGCGCGATGGCCGCGCGCGCATGTCGAACTCCTTCCAAAACCTTCATCACCGACGCGAGGACGCCGTCATCGTCGTTGGCGTGATCAACGCCGGCGCCATCATTGGCCTTGCCGTCGTCGTTGTCAACGTCGCCACCATCGCTGCTATCATCATTGCGTCTACCGACTCGCCCGCTCCGCCCAAGTCACCGACTCGCACGGCAGTGCCCGCTAGGGCGTGCCCAGCGGTCAGCGCCACCGCGGCCGCATCGGTCGCGCCAAACTAGCTGGTCGTTGCGCGCGCGTGCTTGGGTTGGCGCGGCCGCAGAGATGCACTAGCCAACGCCAGACATACATCGCAATCGCCATCGCATGGGCTTTGCAAACCAAGTTGCGGGTGGGTGGGTGGGATGCTTGCGACAGCATGGGATGCGTCAGCCCGTTTGTTACAATCAACTGCGCCACATAGGTTGCACCACGCATCCGCCACCGTCCCTGGAGGCGCGAGGTGGAGTTACCCCCCGGATCTAATGTTCCGCTGGACCCAACAGCAACCTTCCAAACTGGCGACAGCGTCGCAGATCGCAGCCACCCCCCACCCGGGACGGCGAGGTCTCGCTCAGGTCCCCGCGGTGCCTCACTCCGCTGGACCCAACAACAGCCCTCGAAAGTGGCGACACTGTCGCAGATCGCAGCCCCCCAGGGACGGCGAGGTCTCGCTCAGGTCCCCGCGGTGCCTCACTCCGCTGGACCCACCAGCAGCCCTCGAAAGTGGCGACAGTGTCGCAGATCGCAGCCCCCCAGGAACGGCGAGGTCTCGCTCAGGTCCCCGCGGTGCCTCACTCCGCTGGCCCTACCAGCAGCCCTCGAAAGTGGCGACAGCGTCGCAGATCGCAGCCCCGCAGGGACGGCGAGGTCTCGCTCAGGTCCCCGCGGTGCCTCACTCCGCTGGACGTCACAGATCGCACCCCCCTGGCAAGATGCACGCACCAGAAGTACCGCAGCCAGGATGCCCACACACACGCACGAGGTACGCCCAAGGCAAGAGGAGACAAGACAGAAGCGGGAGACGGGAGGAGGAGGAGAAAGACAGGAGACCGTAGAGCTCTATTCAAAACGAATACCCAACCAAGGAAGCTTGGGAAGCCCACGACGTGCACACGCGCGCGTCGTCGCGCGCGCATGCCGAAATTCTTCAGACACCTGCGGTTCCGGAAAAATGTCAAAATCGAGTGTTCAAAGAACAAACAGAAACACAGGGTTTCGCAACACGGGTTGTCACAAAAAGCTTGCGCGCGCTCTTGCGAATTCTTAAGAAAACTATAGGTTTTCCAACGTTTTCAGGACATGCTACCAAACGGGCTTCGCGCGCGCATGTCGAAATCGTTGGAACGCCCTTGCGCGCGTGCCGTCGCGAGACTCCTCTGCAAAAACAGGACGAAGTGCGCGCGCGCTTCGTCGCGCAGATTCGGGAAGATGTCAAAATCGAATGTCCAAGAAAACAACATACAAAAACAAATGGTTTCGCAACACGGAATGTTCAGCAAAAGCGTGCGAGCGCGCGCTCTTGCGTCGTTGTCGTCGTCGCCGTCCTCCCTTCTCCCTCGTCGTCGTCGTCGTCGCCGTCGACGTCCTCTGTTTTTCCTCGTCGTCGTCGTCGTCGTCCTATTTAGCGTCGTCGTCGTCTCTGTCGTCGTTGTCGCCGTGGTCGTCCTTCGTCCTCCCTCGTCGTCGTCGTCATCCGTCGTCGGCGTCTCGTCGTCGTCCCTCCTATTTCGTCGCCGTCGTCGTCGCCGTCGTCGTCCCTCCTGCCTCGTCGTTGTCGTCGTCGGCGTCGCCGTCCTCTCTCCTTCTTGGTCGTTCGCGTCGTCGCCGTCCTCCCTCTTCCCTCGTCGTTGTCGTCGTTGTCGCCGTCGTCGTCGTCGTCGTCGTCCTCCCTCCTCCCTCGTCGTCGTCGTCGTCGTCGTCGTCGTCGCCGTCGTCTTCGTTGACGACGTCGTCGTCGCCGTCGTTTTCGTTGGCGACGTCGTCGTCGTCGTCGTCTTCATCGTCGTCGTCGGCGACGTCGGCGTCGTCGTCGTCGTCGTCGTCGGCGACGTCGGTGTCGCCGTCGTCGTCGTCGTCGGCGTCGGCGTCGGCGTCGGCGTCGTCGTCGTCGTCGTCGTCGTTGTCTTTGTCGTCGTCGTTGTCGTCGTCGTCGAAGTCGTCGGAGTCGTCGTCGGTGTCGTCGTCGGCGACGTCGGCTTCGTCGTCGTCGGCGACGTCGGCGTCGTCATCGTCGTCGTCGTCGTCGTCGGCGTCGGCGTCGTCGTCGTCGTCGTCGTCGTTGTCTTCGTCGTCGTCGTTGTCGTCGTCGTCGAAGTCGTCGGAGTCGTCGTCGGTGTCGTCGTCGTAGACGTCGTCGGCGGCGTCGTCGTCGTTGTCGCTGTCGTCGTCGGTGTCGTTGCCAAGTGTCATTTGGTACCTACCGTCACGGTCTTAAGAGGTCGTGCAACCAAGTTGCGGGTGGGAGGGTGGGATGTTTGCACGAGCAGTGGAGAGGACAGCTTCAAGACAGTCAAAATGATTTGCACCGCTTAGATTGCACCACATCGGTTGCACAACGTAGATTGCAACATATAGATTGCACAACGTAGATTGCACAACATCCGATTGCACCGCGTAGACTGCACACCATATATTAATCCACGTAGATTGCACAACGTAGATAGAAAAACAAAAAACACGGTTTAGGGCCCACGTTGGCTTACACTTTTTTTCATCAATTCTGGGCGCTCTCGTGGGCTCTCGGGGGGTCTCTGCGTAACTCTTCGAGAAGTCAGGAATGCGTTGTTCGGGATATGCATGTCCAATCTTGTTTCAGATGGCCCCGGGGGCCATCTTGGCCCGTTTGGAGGCTCTGGAGGGCGGCCCAAGAGGCCACAATCGGCAAAATCCATTGGTTTGTTTTTGCATGGTTTTCGCACTGCCGCTTTGTCAATGTTCAAAGACGACCCGCGAGGCGCCCAAGATCGCCCCCCAACGGCCCGAAATCCCCAAAGAGGGGCCCAAGAAGACCCCCAAAGGGTCCCAATCGGAACCCAATATGGGGACCACGAACTGACTTTTTGAGCCCTTCGCCCCAAGATGGGCCCAAGATCTCCCCACAAGCTCCCGAGGTGCGCCCAAGAGACCCGAGAGACCCAAATCAGGCCCCCAAAGGCCCTCAACATTCCCCAAGACACCCCCAAAACCGCCTCCAAGAGGCATCCGACGTGCATCCAAACAGATCCTCACAGGCATCCAAGAGGCCTCTGCTCCTCTGACCTACAACCCAAACGCCGTGGCGTGTGACAGGGGTGCCTGGCGTGCTAGATCCTAAACGGTTTTGGTTCTTTTCGAAAACTCACTGGGGCTTCGGCCCGTCCCGCCGGCCACTCGAAGAGACCCCAACTGCACATGTCAATGCCTTCCAAGCCCAAAATGGTCCCAAATGGACTCCAAGATGCCTCCAAGACGGGCAAAATGGTCGAAGATGGCGTCCAAGTCCGCCTAAGATGGTCCAAGATGGCTTCAAAGACGGCCCAAGAGGGTCCAAGATGCCTCCAAGACGGCCCAACAGGCCTCCAAAAGGTCCTCCACGAGGGCCCGCAACGGCCAAAACCTCTGATTTTCCGAAATAAGGTTTTTGACAGATTTTGGCATGTGCTTCTTCTCGGCCTTCCGACAGCACAAGACGGCCCAAGAGGTCTCCAAAATCGCCCCAAGATCGCCCAACAGGCAGGCTTCCAAGATGGCCCCATCACGACCCAAGAGGCCACCAAGACGACTCCAAGAGGCCCCCTGAGACGGCCCAAGATGCCTCCAAGACTCCCAACATGGCCTCCAAGACGGCTAAGATGGCCACAGAAATGCATCCATAACGGCCAAGATGACCCCAAGACGGCCAAGATGGCCGCTAAGACGGGCAAGCTGGCCCAAAATGGGCCCGAGAGGCTTCCAAAATGGCCCCAGGGAAGCCCAAAAAGTCCTCCAGGAAGGCCTGAGGGAGCGAAATTAATCAACTTCCCTTTGGTTGTTGAAAGAAATTTGCCTTTCCTCCGTTTTGTTGCTCCGACCGCCCAAGACGGCCCAACGAAAGAAAAACCGCGCCCAGACGGCGCGCTGGCAAGGAGAATTGTGGCAGGTGGCGGCGTGCAGGCACAAACAAAACAAACAAATACAAAACACATGAAATAATCGATTGCGCTGCGGGCGGGTCGGAGGCAAACCATGGGAAGACTTTGTACCCCATGGGGCACGACGCGAAAACCTGCAGACAATCCGGGGGGGGGGGGAAGGGGGAGGGGAAGGGGGGAGGGATGAGCGGAAGGGAGAAGGGGGACCGAGGCAAACACACTCAACGAATATTGCGCCAAAGTTTGACGACTGAGCGCCAAGTCGCTTCGCCGCCTAAAGGACATTGGAGTCGACTGAGGCTTCGCTTAGACAACGTTGAAGCTTGTGACTGCAAGTACGTAGTCCATTGCAAACGCGGTCTGCCTCGGGTTCGCGCGCTACCCCACGTCTGGGGCAAGACAAACGAGTGGCTCCCGACAGAAAGCAACATGCGTTTTGAGAGGCGGCTCGGAGGTTCCAGGGCGAACATGCCATATAGCAGTAGTTGGCGTTGCAACAAGGTTGTCGGTAGTATGTACTTCGCTGCTTGGAGAACGTCCGCGTTGCTGACTCTAGACGAACACGCTGGACAAATCCTGGAACTTATCCTCAAGCGTCGCGCTTGGAAAGCATCTAGCTTCGCCCTATCAGCCTTCAACAGCATGCACGACTCGAGGCCGTATAGCAAGTTCGATAACATAGACATAACGCTTCAAAAACTTGTAATTTATGCTGAAATTTGCATGGTTACATGCGGTGCGCATTTTCTCAAATGCTCCTTTGGCCTCGCCGAGGGGCTTTGTCAATTCGCTGCGTGGCCGGCCGTCTACACTCAGAAACCCACCAGGGTAGACGGCGCTCTCTTTACAGGGGATGGCTGCGCCGTCGGCCCCTATGATGGCAGGGTCTGAACGAAACCGCAGGATAATAAGCTCCCGCACGTTGAGGTCCAGCCCGGATGACCTCCCAGGGTGCTGTTGCAAGTAGCCCGGGTGCTCTGCGATCAACACTGTGTCGTCTGCGTACAGCACGCCCTCCGTAATCGAAGATGGTCTGGATCATTTCTCCGGCCTGCGTTCCGCCATTCGCTGATTCACAAGTTCCAGTAGTATTGACATCGCAATGATGAGCAGATGCGGTGAGAGCGGGCACCCTCCTGCAATCCCCGCCGCCTGGAATCGGCTCGATGTTGCGGAGGTTTCGTTCTCACCGCGAACGCCCGCGCCCTGTGAGTTTCTTCGACCGCGCGGGGCATGGGCGGCGGCGCGCGGAGGAAAGAAGGAACACAAAAAAACGAAGTGCGTACAAGAGTCCTTCTTGCCGGATGCGGTCGAACGCTTTGCTCCAATCCAAGAGTAAGAGCAGGACAGAGCCGTCCTTGTCTTCCAAATCAGCGTCGGTTAAGCGCCGCGCCAGAAAGAGGGCGTCGTTCGTGCCGCGTTTTGGTCTGAATCCGTACTGTGACTCCCGCCGCGCCTCTTCTGCCCCTCCATATCTTAAACCTTCGTCAAAGGATGCTGGCGAGAACTTTGCACCCCGCTGCCCATGGCGGAATTGGCCTGTGCTTGCACGGCTGGGGCGCGCCCCCCTTCGCGAAATTGAAGCGCCAGACGCCCCCCGCCAGCTTGCGGGGGCATCTTTTTGTCGCCGACGCGTGTTGCGCAGATCACTTAGAATCTCCATTGCTTGGTCGTCTCTCCATATAGACTGCCGCAGTTTTGGCGGCGCCCCAGCGCTCCCCGGGGGCTCTCTGTACATGGGAGATGGCAGTTTTTGATTGTACATTTGACTCCTCCATGGCATTCGCGCGGATGCCCAGGTGGCCATCTTGTGCGTCGACGCGGGGCGGCGGGCCTGCAGCCGGCGGGAGATGCCATTGCACTTGCTCGAAATAATCAGCCATGGCGTCGGCCTTCCACGCGGCGCCCGCCAGGTCGCCGTTCAGATCTCGGAGACGTCGATGGGCGAGCGATTCCCCTTCCCGGAGAGAGCGGATTGCCCGCCAACCGTCTTTCTCGATGGCTTCGTCGAGCCGTATTTTCCTGTCCGCGCGGGCTGACCTTTGAATTTCTTTTCACGAGTTTCAACTCATTGCTGCCATCTCCGCGCTGTCGCCCAAGGTTCCCCTGCTCGATGAAATGCAGCGCCCGGATAGATGTCCGCGGTCGGTGGGGCGTCGCTGGTTGTAGTGGCGCCGCTTCCGCCATCGCCGTCTCCTTCATGCGTGAAGTCAATGCTTCTGTTTTGTCTTCGAGGTTCAATGCCACGTGATCTCGAGTCCTATGTTCGAGCGAATGCTTCGCGTGCTTCTGCGCCGTTGCCGGGGCGCGCGCGGAGGTCATATGATACCTCGGCGGCGGTGTCGATCGCCCGTTCTCCTCGATGTTGATTTCCAAATCCACCGCGTGCGCAACGTGATGCGACTGCAATTGTCCCCCGCGGTCGCCCCAGACGTCTGCGATGCAAGATCGCCGCGCGCTGGCGACAACTGCTCGGTCGAATTGTTCGAAACTGCCCGGCACAGTCGGCTCCGGCGGCTTAGCCCAAAAATCATAGTAGGCAATCTTTCGTGCATCCCCACGATTGAAGAACGCGTTTGTGGCAGTGCTGCGCAGAATTCTAGCGATGACTCTCGGTTCGACGCGGGGCCCCATTTCCCGCGTGGACATTGGAAGATATGTTCTCTCAGTATGTGCTCGTCCCGGGGAAATCGACGCGAGAGCCTTGCGTTGAAGCCGCCCAAAAGCATGGCGTGCTCACGTGAAGCACGCATTTCGTTAAACCCGGAGAGTTCTGTAAAGAATCCGCGCCTGACGTCGCACTCGTGCTCGTTGGTCCACGCGCGCGCCGCGGCGAGCGTCAGCGCCCCTCCTGCGACCCGGAACCGAACGCATGCCTTTCTGTTTGTTGTCTAATTGCCGGCGCTCTTTGATTGGCCGGCGAGCCCGAGGTGCAATAAATCCAACTCCTGCGTGCTCTCTTCCGCCCCCTTCGGCGTCAGATAAAATGATAAAGTGCCCCTCGAATATAGAGATTGGCGAACCTTTACAATGCGTCTCTTGGAGACGTGACATCGCGATGTCCATGTTTCGCATGCGCAAGACTAATTCGTGAAGTTTTGCCGTGTTGCCCAATCTAATGCCTTCGACATTCCAGGGCGCAGTGAGGCTGCATGTTATAGACCAGCATGGATACATAACCTATTTGCCCAATGTAGATGCCACTGCCGCACTGCCAATGCACCGTCGTGTTTCCTACGTGGTAGAACCGCCGCCGATCCCGCCCGTCTTGCCCTTCCCGATCCCTTTCGCAGCCGCCTGGCCGAGTGCTTCGTTGGCCCTGGCGGTGAGGTGCCCCGCTCCCGGGTTCCTCGCGAGATCGCCCCGCGTTGACCAGACTCCTTCCCAGGCGATGTTGAAGGCATCGTTGACAACTCGTTCTTTCTTCTTCTTTTTTTTGGGGGGGCGGTCTCGAGGGCGCCGCTGTCGGTGTTTGCGCGAACCTCGGCTTTAGGGCACCCCCGGTTCATGAACTGCTTGCGGAGCCCAGGCAAGCGGCTTTCTGGAACACGTTTCTCAATCGTTTGATCTTGACGGGTCCAAATCGCGTTTGTTACATGCTTGATCTGCGCTCTCCCGATGGTGGACGCGAGCTTGTCGCGGCGGTTGACAGAGGCAAATTTCGCAAACAAGATGCTACCGAAATCGCCCTTCGCGAAGATCTCCAGGGGTTATGGTGCTTTCGTCTTTCCAGCTTGCTCTTGAACAAAGCCGACCGCCGACTCCATGGAAGAGAATCCTCACAAGCCTTCGATAACAGCATTACTTTCACGGTCCCGATCTCGGTTTGTGGACAAATCTGTAACTTGACGCTCCAGCTCCAATATCTTAGTTTCCAGTTCGGTTGTGCATGTTGCTCCAGAGCGCGCAGGTGGTATGCTGGAGCGCTGCTCAAACGAATGCAAGCGCGTTGAAAGCGTAGCAATATCATGATGAATTGGAGCCACTGCGCTATGCAAATCGTCTTGTGGAACTCCGTGATGTTTATGGCCCAGATGTCTTGTTGTAGCGGCTGAAGCTGTACTCGAAGCATTTGCTTGACATGCCCAACTGTAGAAGCTTGCTCATCGTGCTGCGTCCTGATAGCCTCGGCCAGAGTATCGCACACTTGTTGTTGACGTGCAGCCACCAAAGGAGCAAGACCGTCGTCGGAAAGCCCGTCCATCTCCTGCAGTGGGCTGGATGCGCAGAGCTTTCTGTTTACGCTCAGGCACTAGCGAATGAATATATTGTTGAAGCGGTCCCCGAAATAACTGCCTGACGGGGGTGCTTGGCGCCCGCGTGTCGCCATTACCCGAAGAAGAAGAAGAAGCCATCAACGTGGTAACGATGTGTAGGTGTAGGGATGAAGTGCGGTGCGGTTCCCGGAGTATGAGTATGCGGTCGCTTGAGCCGCTTGAGCGACACTCCTTAATTTCCCGTGGCTTTTGACAGATCTTTGTTGTTCCTCCGTTGTGTTGCTTCGACCGCCCAAGACGGCCCGAGGAGTCCCCAAAATCGTCCCAGGGGGCTCCAAGATGGCTCCAGAACGGTCCAAGGGGCCCGCAAGTCAGCCCCAAGAGGGCCCCAAGACGGCCCAAGAGGCCTCCGTTTATATTGTTTAACTCCCCTCTCCTCATCCTCCTCTTCCTCTTCCATGTGTTCCCCGAAGGGTTCCCCAACGGATTCGGGGAACACGTGGTCCGATAATTTGGCCAAGCTCCGGCGCAACCTTCAACCGCATAGGTGGTTCTAGACACGCGATAACGGTTGACGGGCTCATCCGCCTCCCCCTGTTGGCTTGCCACATGGGTGCCTGGCGTGCTAGATCATTTCGTTTTCTTTGACAAACGAACTCCACATGGGGCTTCGGCCGATCCCGCCAGGGTCCTGGAAAGGCCCCGAAACCACCTCAACGACCGCAAAACATTCTCCAGGACGGCTCAAGATGGCCTCTAAGATGGCCATGTTGGCCCAAGATGGCTTCCAAGATGGCCTCCAAGTCGCCAAAGATGGTCCAAGATGGCTTCCAGGACGGCCCGAGAGAGTCCAACATGCCTTCAAGTTCGTCCAAGAAGCCTCCAAGACGGCCCAAGATGGCTCCAATATGGCCTAAGACTGGCCAAGAGGCCCCCAAGGGGCCTCCAAGAAGGCTCAGGAAGGCCCGAAAGGACAAACAACATTGACTTCCCTTATATGCTTGGCGGATTTTTGCATTTTCTTATCATCAGTCATCAGCTCTCTGACGGCCCAAGACGGCCCAAGAGGCCCCCAACATCGTCCCAAGAGCGCCCAAGAGGCCTCCAAAATGGCCCCATGACAGCCCAAGAGGCCCCCAAGAGGGCCACAAGATGGCCTGCAAGACTGCCCCAAGACGCCTTCAAGACGACCAATGTGGCCCAAGATGGCCTCCAAGATGCGTCCAAGATGGCACCAAGAGAACCCAAGATCACTCCAATTTGGCCTCCATAACGGTCCAAACAGAAAGAACTGCCTCCAAGACCGCCACGATGGCCCAAATGAGTCCCAGAGTGCCTCAAGAGGCTTCCAAGAGGACTCTTCCCCCCTTCCCCTTGTTACTCACTCTCCTCCTCTTCCCCAGCCTCCTCCACGTGTTCCGAGAAAGCTTTCCAAACCGATTCGGGGAACGCTCGTTCCGAAAGATTGGCAAGGATCTGGCCCAACCTTCGGCCAGCAGGCCCCAAGTTGCCCCCAAAAGCTCACAAGAGCCCCGAAGAGGCCCCGAACACGCCTATTCCTCACTCCCCTCCTCTTCCCCGTCCTCCCCCACGTGTTCCCCAAAGGCTTCCCAGACTGATTCGGGGAACACATGCTCCGATAGCTTGGCAGGGCTCTGGCCTCAACGTTCGGCCACATAGGCGCTTCCGAAAGGGCAGGGGGCGGCGATGACTCGCCTTAGGCGCCTTCGATCCCCCGACCCATGTGGTATTGCCTCAGGTGTGCCCGCCGTGCTTGATTTGGGCGGTCTTTGGTTTTTCTAAGAGAACTCCTCAACATGCTTCCAAAACGGCTAAGGTTGTCTCCAAGATGTCTTCAACATGCCCTCCAAACGGCCAAGATGGCCCAAGATGCCCCCCGGGACAGTACCGAGACCCCTCCAATACTGCCACCATGGAAGCAGGACGACCCAAGATGTCCTCCAGACGGCCCAGGAGGCCCCCAACACGCCCCATGTGGGCGCCCACAGGACTTCCAAGTTCTCACCGTCTCGGGCTGCCGACGCTCCAGGACGCGCCCGTGGGACCCCGAAATCGCCCCTATGACAGCCCAAGACACCCCCAAGAGGCCCGCAAGACGGCCCAAGAGGGCCTCAAGACAACCCAAGAGTCCCCCAAGACGCTCCCAGGACGGCCCCAGAGACCTCCAAGACGGCCCCACAGGGCCCATAGAGGCACCCACGCCTGCCCAGGAAGGGCCCACGGCGGCCTCCGAAGGCCAAGATTCCACCAAGGGGCCCCAAGAAGTCAGAGATCTCCAAGAGGTCCCCAAGGAGGTGCCAAAAATGAGTCTAGGATTGCCTAGACACGACTCAACACCCTGTTGGTTGAGGGCCTCGCTTCCCCTTTGACTGCGGACGAACTCTCTATGTAGGGCTCGTGCTTCCATATCCGCTTGTTGTATGACTGCCGACGACGGGAAGGGAGGGGGGAGCGCGGGCCGCAGCGCGCGCGCGCATCTGTTCCCCGATGCGCCCCGTGGGCCACGAAAGCTCACAGACTCCCCTCCCCATCATCGATCCTCGGGAGGACAGAGGAAGGAAGGCGGGAGCGGAGAGGGGAAGGCCCGAAGTGGTCCCGCGTGGCCGACCCACAAACCCACGGCGGGGCGCCCGCTCAAAATGAATGGAGACCACTCCGAGGGGTAACGCACGAGAGGACCCCCCAGAGGCCCCAGGAGGCCCCAAAGATGCCCCCAAGAGCCCCCCCCCCAGAGGCTCCCAGGAAGCCCCCAAGAGCCCCAAGAGGGCATCAGGAGGCCTCCGCGTCTTCCTCCTCATCCTTCTCCTCCCTGTCCTTCTCCTTTCCATTCCTCTCCCCCGTGTTCCCCCAAAGGGTTCCACGACGGCTGGCAGGCAGGCAGGCAGGAGCCGCGCCCTGACGGCGCATCGGCAGAAAATAGCATGCAGAAGACATACCTGAAACATATGCAAGAAGATCTGCGTGCAAACGCAATGCCTCGGTGGACAAGCGCCGGACCCTTCGTTCCGGAGCGTCGCGAGGGAGAGCCGCATCTGCACTCGAGGAAGGGGGAGGGGGGGAGCAGGGAGGGAGGGAGGGGACGAGGGGACGAGGGGAGAAACTATCGATCGTATTCTTCTATAGCCCTGCGCCACTCACGTGGGGCTCCCTGCAACAGGGATTGCAATCGATCTGGGTCACTTCCCCTAGCTTCAATGACGGCTGGGGAAACACATGGGCTGGGGAAACGGCTGGGGAAACACATAATTCAACAGCTTGGCCTGACTTCGGCCCAACGTTTGGCCGCATGGGCGTTTCCGGAAGGCAGGGGGCGGCGGTAATTCGCCGTTGGCGTCTTCGATACTCTGTGTCGATGCCCTTCTTGTCCTTGAGGTAGTCGATGTACTTCGCCCGGTTGATGAACGGACCTCCCTCCTCGACGCTCACCTCGATTCCAGACAATATCAGACTCGGTGCCGCCGCAAAGGCCAGCTGCATACCGACATCGTCAAAGGCAAAGCAGCGAGGACCCATTGAGCGTGGCTGGATCAGATTATTCCGGGCATTGTCGTTGACAGCGATGGTCTGGAACGTGAACGGCGTCAGGAAACGGCGGAGAGGGTGGTCGGCAGAGAGCTGCTCCCGGACGGCGGTCACCACAATGTTGGCGGTCTGCAAGTGAATCCCGTAAAGGTGGTCCACAAGTGTCACCAGCACCGAGAGCGAGGAGCGGAACCTAAACTTGGCTCGATCCCACTGCGCCCCATCGCTCGGGGTCGACGTCACAAGGTTGACAGTGCCGTCGGTGAGGAGAGGCCCCAACCCAGCGTCGACTATCTTGACCGCGTTCCAACCCATATCGAAGTACGCATCGCCGCCGTACCTCTCGAAGCCACTGCGAACAGGCAAGTTCGACAGGGCGTTACTTCGAACGACAAAGTACCGCTCTCCGTTCTCTGTTGTGGTCTCGACACGGTGGGCGCCCAAACCGAATAAGCAGAATCGCGTGAGGGCGACGTCGCTCAACTTATCCTCCCAGACCTGATAGATCTCAGGGTAGACGCTGCACATTTGGTTCATGGCAAATTCCACCGGATCCTCATCCGGGCCAAAAGTCTCAAACCTGTCAGTCTGGGGAATGTAGGACAAAGTCTCCTCAAGACGTTGGGTAATCCGGTTTGGCAGAATCGGGTCGCCGAGGAACTCCTCTTCAAAACCAACGGGGACCTGGGGTTGCACGGTCGAATCATCACTGCGCGTCGTCCCTTTACGGTTGGCGGAAGAGCCACGAAGCCACGATTACGACGAGTTGGGCCATGGCATACATGACGACGATGATGAATATTCTGACGATAAGGTCATGTCCTCTTTCATCTCAGATCCTAGAGGAACCATTGCTCGATTACCACCTCGGCCGCCTCATGCACGTGTACAAGCCCCATTATGGTGCTAGGCTCTGGAGGAAATATGCCCCAACAAATGTAGAACAATGCATTGCTTCAATGCTTCTTCCAGCGGCCCGTCACATTCCTACGAACCCCTTCGGATTACAGGATGAATCCGTGTAGTTCAGAGATGTCCAGGAACACCTAAGGATTCCTGAGATTCGTAAAGATCTCAAGGGCACAAACAAACCGTATGTGACGGCTCTCGACCCTCAACTTGTCATCACTTCTCGGGCCCCCCGGTGTCCACCACGCAGGCGACGGCGGCCAGGGGAGCGCCGCCGAAACCACCTGTCACAACCAACCCACCAGCGAACCCAACCGGCCTAACCCGCCTATGCCCCCGACCCCTGCCGTTCGGAGGGAAACCATTCCGTTGTTCCCATCGTATGTGAGGACCACAGACCCCGCCGCGACCACGATGGTCGTGGCAGGCGACGAGCGGGCGAGGTCCTCCGACGAAGCTGGCGCGCGAGCGACGTGGGCCTTTTGACCTCTTATCCGTGAGGCCCTCGAGGATTGGAGGTCGGGGCCGACGTCGAGAGCCCTCGCGGAGTAGAGGTCGGGGCCCTCACGGATCAGAGGGCCCTTACCTTTGCTGAGAGGGCCCTCGCGGTGAGGGCCCTCGCAACAGGAGGTGAGGGGCGAGCGAGCGAGGCGCAGGGGTGCAGGCTCATGCGGCGGAGCGCGTGTGCCAGTGTCCATTTGGACAAGGCGCGTAGGGCCGTAGCTTCTCAAGCCCTGCTGATCTCTGACTCGCACGAGACCTTCATGGGTGCAAGCCTGAAGCTGACGTCGGAATGCTGAGGTGGTGTCGGGAGTTGGCGCTCTGCGGCTGGTTGCTGGCAAGAGGTCGAACTGGTTGGGTCGAATATAACTAGGAGTCGAAGCGCAGGCGTGTGAAACTGGCGGTCGGTAGCTGGGAGAAGAGAAGAATGTGGAATGCTGGAAGCTGGATGTCGGACTGCTGACGTGGCAGTGGGGGGTGGAGGTCAAGGGGCCGACTGGTGGGGTCGAGTATCAGCGGATTGCGCCTGAGAGTTGACGTCTGTAAGTGAGGGTCATTGGTTGGTGGTCGAAGTGGAAGGTCCACTGCTGAAGCTGGAGGTCGATGCTTGAGCTGGTGGTGGAAGGTGGAAGTCCGAAGCTGCATGCTTGATGCAGCAGAGGTGGGGGTGGGGTGGGGGGCGCAGGTGAAGGATCGGGGGGCTATGGCACCCTCGCGGCGAGGAAACATCTCGACGGGCGGTTCTGGCAAGATGAGAAGCTGCTCCCCGGGCAAGAACCCCGACCCAAACCTCTGGGGAACCACGCGCCGAAGAAACCGGGCCCGCGACGTTTGCTGGACACCTCACCGATAACCTGGGCACCTCACCGATCCTGGCCAGGCCCATCGTCGAGCCCAGGATCGCTGTGCAACGCGCGACCAGATGCGCGGCACGAACGCAAGATGACGACAGGCCCTTACACGCCTGAGCTGAGGCCGAGGCCGCACGCGAGAGCCGAGAAGGCCGCGCCTGGCCCCTCGGGCCGACGGGTCGACCGCGCCCGCGAGAGGGCGAACCGAAACGCGCAGAGCGAGCTCGCGCGAGAGCAAGCCCAGAGGCCGTGCGCCAGCAGAGGAGGCGCGCGGGCCAGCCCGCGGCGAAAGAAAGGTCCTGCTCTCGGCCCTGACCTCGGGGGGGGGGCGGGCCGAAAGGCCATGCACGAGCCGAGCTGTGCGCCCTCGCTTGGCCAGGGCGGCACGCCCACCGATTCCATGGAACAAGATCAGCCCCGCCAGGATCGGTGAGGTGGTCACCTGACGTCCCGCGCGAGAACGCTGGCGGGGACGACGCCGCGCGGTAGGTCGGGCCCTGCCCTCTCCTCCGTGGAGACGGGTCCCTCGGCGGACGGGAGCGAGGCCCGACCTGAGCCCAGCGGGATGCCGGAACCGCCGATGGTAGCCGCAGCGCGCAGGCCCGAACCCGCCAGGTTCCCAGAATCGGCCACACGCAAGAGTGACCCTAGGCAAGAGTGACCTCTGGCGCGCGGCTGAAGGGAGAGGGGGGGCGCGGGGGGGCCAAGCCGAAGCGTGCAAACTGCTGCTATCGCACCGCAGTCAACGATCGGGGACACCAGTGGGCCCGCACCAAAGGTCACTCCAGCGAGGGGTCACTCTGGCGAGGGGTCACTCTTACGTACAAGCGACAGAAACGTCACAGCCGCGGCGCCCGCGCTGGCAATGGACGATACGACGCTGCCAGCCGCAATCAGCACGCTCAAAGCGAGGATCCATCGGGGCGCTGCACACCGCGCAGATCTGACGAAGGACCAGGCGAGTCTACACCGCCGGGCTGACCGCGGAGATCCACGGAGGGTCCACTGCCGCGCGTCGCGGTCCTGCAGGGGGTGGCGCCAACAGCGTGGCGCTGTGAGGCCTCTGGGCAAACTGGAGGGGTTTCGCAGCAGGGGTGCCCAGTTCACCATCGAGCGCTCCCTCGTCGCCCGCGGAGATGACGTCGCTCTGGCGCTGGTGAGGATCCCGCGCGTGGCGACTCAGCTCGCCCACGGCCAGGGGGGAGCTGCGCGCGAGGGCGGCGCAGGCAGCCGACGCCATTAAGCCGCAGCGGGTCGCGACCGACGCGGCCTGTCGGCGAGAGCTGCTCCAGGAGCACGGGGCGGCAACGACGCGACGGCGAGAAGGGCCGCCCGCAGGCGCAAGGCCAAAGGCCCTGCTTCTGCGCGGGCCTCCTGCGCGGAACGCCAGGTCGAAGCCGGCTGCAGGACCGAGGCCGAGCACCTAGCGCCTGTCGGTGGTGGTGGTGCCGCCGAGGCTGCTGGAGATGCGGGAACTGTCAACGCCCATGACGCTGGCGCGGCTGGCGGCGCTTCGCGCTTCCCGCTGCTGCCGGACAGCCATGCGACGCCGTCGCTTGAACTGCCGGTGCGCAGGGACTTGCGCACGGCCCACGAGGTCGGCCACCTCCCGTCGCAGTCTTCGTAGTTCGGCTTCGCGCGGCGGGGGCAGGGGCGAGGGCGCGCCCCTGCCCGAGCGGGCCAGCGGCGGTGGCCGACGGGTTGCCGCGAGCCGCCCGCCGAAGGACTCGGGGCAGCCGCTCGCTCCAACGGCCGCGGCGCGGGCGCTTCTGGAGTTGGCTGCCCGCCCTTCCAAGGGGCAGCGCTCTTCGGCCGCGGCCGCGGGTCGAGGAGCCCCGAAGTGCCCCTGCGTGGTCGCCCAGTCCGCGCGCGCTTTCGGCGTGGGCTGCTGCTCGGAAGGCCCCGGCGACCATTGCTCTCCCAGTAGGGCAAGGAGGCGAGGATGATGATGCTGATCGATGGTGGTGCTCTGGCGTAGGCGTTGAGGGAGAATGCGCGCCCTTGTCGGGGGCGCCGGGGGCAGTCGCGCACGGGGTGCTCCTCGGAGTCGCACTCGTGGAATGTGAATCGCGCCCCGTCAAGGCCCGGGGGTTTGTCCGAACCCGCGCTCGCGGTGCTGAGCCCCCTTTCCCGTTGCCCTTGCCCACCCCGAAGCGCGCGAAGGTTTCCCGGAGGTCGCTCTTGGACAGGGTGGCAATGAAAGCGCGATAGCTTCCGCCCTTGCCCACGCCCCTCCGTTCGATGGCCCTCCGAGCGTGGCGCGGGGCATGCGGCCGTTGAAACTGCGCGGGCGCGCTTGGGCGCGCCCGCGAGCCTGGCCGGGGGCGGTGCGCGCCGCGCTGTTCCGCGGGACTGTCGCGTAGCTCGGGGTCGTCGGCTGCTCTCTTCGCCGCGCGAGCTGGCTTTCCCGGCGTCGGTGTCCGAGTCGATCTCCGCTGCCTCGCATGCCCCGTGCGCCGGCGGTGCCGCGCTAGAGGCGCAGCCTCCAGACGCGGGCTCGGCTGGCAAGGGGGGGCTCGGTGCCGACCCCGGCGCAGCAGGGCGCATGCCGCCCCAGCGACGCACCTGCTCGGGCGCGCCCGCAAGGATCGCGCGCCGTTGGGCAGCGCGGGCCGCCGAGGCAGGGTTTCCTGGCGATCCCGCTAGCAAGCGCCCAGAGCGTTTCAGCTGGCCCGTCGCGCGGGCGAGCTGCTGAGCGTTCGCGGCGCAGGCCGCGTCGCAGAGCTGCGGGGGCATCGCAAGTTGAATGCTCGACGCGCCAACGGCGCGCAGCAGGAGGAGGCTGCGCCTCTCGTAGCCGATCGCGAGATGCCCGGCTTGCTGCGCCCCGTTGCGGGGGGCGCCGGACCTCGCCGGGGGGTCGTCGATGCGCCTCCGTGGCAGTCGGTCGAAGTTCTTCGGCGCGCGCGCTGCCGAAGCGCGCCCCTCCTCGCCCAGCTGGCCCCGCCGTTCGGCCAAATTGTGCATTTGGAAGGTCATCGGTGGCGCTGCGTCGCCGTTAATGAATCCTTCCTGGATCAGGACAGCCGGCGGCCGCTCGCCCGCGCGCCGTGCCTGCTGGGCGCGACGAGGCGTAGGCTGCCATGCGAAACTCGTTGAGGTCGGAGTTCGCCACTGACCAAATCATTACATCACGCGCCCATTTCTGGAAAGGAGCGCGAGAATGGTTTTCGGGCCCCCGGGTGCGGGGGCGATGCGCTTGGCCGCCGCCGCCGCCTGCGCCCTTGCAGGCGATGCAGCTTGTGATGGCACGCATTCCAACTCCGATGGCCTTCCACCCAAGAGCGCGGCCCCCTCTACCAATCGCAGAGGTGCTGGAGGCTGGGGGTACTCGAGCGGCGTTGCAAGAGTCGCCGAGGCCATTTGCCCTGGATGCGTTCCTCCTCGCCAGCGCAATGGGCATCTGCTAATGTCGCGTCGCTGTAGCGCTCACTCGAAGCATCTCGACACGCAATCACGGGAATGCCTTTCGTGCGTCGTGCGGTCACAATACCGAGCACCGCCAATTACAGGAGCGTCTGGAAGACTGCGCATCGGAACCCCGTCCTGCCCGGCTGGGGGTCTGAGTCGGCAAAGCGAAGGGTTAGGCCCCCAGGCGCGGTGCCTCGGAGCGGCGGCGCCTCAGTCGCCATGCCCTTCGCTGCGCCCCCGCCCCGGCACCGGCGACGAAGTCGCCGGATGCCTCTTCTCCGTTCGCTCCCCCCAGGGCTCCCGCAACACAGTCTCGAAAAACTCGGGACTTTGTTCTGTCACCGCACATGTGAGTGTTGTGTCGAACACATTGTCTAACACATGAAGCTAACCTGACCGGTCCATCAAGGCCAAAGTCATCACAATAAGCGTCGCCGCCGCCGCCGTCGTCGCCGTCGTCGTCGTCGCTGTCATCGTCGTCATCGCAGTAGCCCCCGCGGGGCGGGGGCGCGTACTGCTTGGGGTCCGCGAGTTGCCTGGGCGCAGTCCAAGCATGCCCAAGATGGGTCACATAACGGTTCTTGTAGATATTGGCGATGTTGTCCTTGATGACGTTGTGGTTGTGAGCATTCTCGGTCACTGGTCGTGGTGGAGGGGCGGATGCCACGACGGACCATCGAGTAACGTATCCTGCCGCAGTAAGCGGGGAAACATACACGAAAACGATGGTGCTGAAGGCGGACGGGAAGCGGAATGTAGAAACACATTTGGAAATGCACGACGTACTGTTCCTGCGGATGGGCTGGCCCTGCCCTGGTGTGCTTATGAGTGGCGTCTCTAGCAGGCGTCGCGATGTAAAGCGACGGACGGTTGGAGCCATGGCCATCGAGGCGAGGCGTGACATGGCGGTCGTGGTATTGGAGCTAAAGCGAACCTGCTCCGCTACCAACTAGAAGCGAGGATGTACATAGGCATATGAAACAGATGGGATATTTCAGTAAAACGGTGTACAGCGGGTTGTGTAAGAAATACGCTGTCCAACGGGAGCGGTAAAAAGGATCCTTAAAATCCAATGCGGCATCGGCAAGGACAGGATGAAAAGAGGGCAAAGTAAGAGGACATACCGTTCGAGTTTACGGAGCAAAGGGAGCGAAAAGACGAGGAGGAGGAGAAAGAGGATGAGGAGACAAGGGAAGCAAACATAATATTCAGAAGGAACTCTCTCGTGCGCAGGAGGGCCATGGCAAGCGAAAACTAACTAGGACCCCCAAACGAAGGACGACCTAAGCAAGTGGGATTCGACCCTTGAACCGGGACCTGGATGTTGAGCGCGTAGGAAAGTTGATACTTTTCCAATTGCATCTTCGGCGTAATCTTGTCAACAGGCATGAACTGTGGACTTGTGTCTGGCGTTGCGCGCGAAAGCAGCAAGGACTGGTACGCAAAGTAGGTGAGCCTCGGGTATATGTCTGAAATCCAATTAAATGGGGGGCAGCTCCAAGACTTGAAGTACAACACGCCAGCCGCAAGGCAACAACCAAATAACGCGTACACCATTAATGCTGCAACTATGAGTGATGGGCCCATGTTCCACCACCACCACCACCACCACAACCATGGGTGGTAGGACGGAGGGAGCGAAGAGGATGGAGAGGTCCTCCTTCCCCTCCTCGCTCTCCTCCTTTTGCTCCTCCTCATCCTCTTCCTCCTCACCCTCCCTCTCCTTATTCTTGTAGTGGTGGTGGAAAGCTGGCCCATCAATGAGCACGAAGAAGACGGCAAACCCCAACACATAGATGAGAACAGCAAGCGCCGGCACGAAGACAACGTAGATCGGGCAGCACCCGCAGCTTTTCCCACACAAGAAGTACTGGCCCTTCCGAGGCATCGTAGGTTGGATGACGGGCCAACCCGTTGAACGACCCTTCTCGGCGTCCGTCAACGGTTGCAGCTCCGGCCTTTCCATGATTCCTCGGTGTGGTACGACGAAGCCAGAGCGAGGGAAAATCTGGGTGATAATAAATCGAGAATATCTGAGATCGGGCGGCTCTGGAGGATGTTTCGGGCGCTGCGACCTTCTCAGAGCGTTCTGGATCGCTCTGGAAACACTCTGGAACGCTCTGGAACGGATTTATCCTCGTCCTAGCCCCGTCCAGAATGGGCCGATCTGGGAACTCCGCGGGCCGAAATGAAAAATCGCGAGTGCCCCGCTTCTGCGACTGCTGGAGCCCAAATGGCAACTCTGGACAGCACGATATTCCTGATTATGGTGACGATTCGCACCACTCACCCACCCCGACGCCCTAGAGTTCTGGCTTGCAAACCGACACGACAAGTCCCCTGAATGCGGCTTGCGCCGTGTCGGGATGGCGAGCGCCCAAATGGCTGCGTGGAGCACAAGATCGAGGCGGATGGCTGGGAAATGTATAATTATCGCCTCCCTTCCTTCCAACTCATCCTCCTCCCCCCTCCCTCCTCCTCCCTGTTCCCTGCTCCAACTTGGGGGGGAGTTCGCGCTCCTTGCGCTCTGCAGCCGTGGCTGCCCCCCCTTCCCCGAAGACGCAGAAAACTTCGCTCGCCGCCGACCCCCCTTTTTATCGCCTCCCCATTACGCGACGCCTAGGAGAATGCCGGGGGATGGGGTCTAGAGCCAATCCCACCCGGCGGCCGAAGGATGGGGACGACGAGGCCCTCCCCTCGGAGCCAGCTAGGATCGTTGGGCTCTGTGGCAGGGCGCGCCAGTGCCGCAGCCCCCCCCCGCCGGGCAACGCGGAACCGACGCGCCGACGGGCGGGCCGGCTCCATACCTTGCAGGTGGGGTGACGGCTCCGCCGATCACGACTCCCACAGAGGGGGGGACCCGGCTGGGAGGCCGGGGGGGGCCCACGGGAGACCTGCGTGACCACGGGGGCAGGGCAAACGCGAACATGGACGAGGGGCACGTGGCTCTGCTGCGCGGGTGCCGGATCCATGGATCAGACGGGACTCCGGCGCAGCGCCGAGACGGCCCACCGGAGCACCGCGAGAGCTCCCCCAACAAAAACGTGAAGACGAGACGCCGCACATGCGGCGGCCCTCCGAGCGGTGCCCGCAGGGTCGCCGCACAGAGTGCTTCGCTGGCACGGTGGCGGACTTGCCGCAGGCACCAGGACCCGGTGCGCGGGCGCCAGGCCCGCCGGGTCGGGGAGGGCACCCCCGAGGAGTGGCGCCAGAGCCATCCGATTTTTGGTGGCGGAGCGCGCCGACTCTGCCTGGAAGCGGGGCCCGCCGCCGAGCCGCGCGCCCTGAGAACTCGCTGTTGTTCGCGACAGCGGTGGCTACCGGCCCCTGCCCCCTCCTCCCCCCCCGAGTGAACGTCACGATTCGTGCTGGTCTCCGAGTTGGCTCTCGACATTCCCCACACAGGACCTGGCTGTCTTAGGAGCCTGTTGGGCCGTCTTTGGGGCCTCCTCTTGGCCGTCCTGGGGCGGTCTTCGGCCGTCCTGAGTCCCTCTTGGTAGCGTCTTGGGCCATCTATGGGTGGTCCTGAAGGCCTCTTAAGCATACGGGTAAACAATGGGTTCTGCCTCTGGGGATCCTGTTGAGATGCTCGTGGAATTTGTCATACCTCACTGGGCGGATTTTCTTGTGGAAGGCACACTGGGCAAACGAACGAAGTTGTTCAACCCGAACGTGCTTGAGCCACAACTGCAAGGACATGGAAGCATGGGAGGCTGGGATCCTGGGAGTTCACGGTTCGGGGAAGATGGGCACATATGGCACTAGAACTATCGGGCGCGCTTCGCGCGCGCTCACCCTCTACCTGTCTTAGAGTTTCGCGTTTAGCGGGGCAGAGTGGCCGTGCCTTAATGAAAGGGAGCTGCGGTCGCGGCCGAGGGCGCCGATGGGCGCTTGGGGCAGGGCGAGGGGTGCACAGCTTCCTCCTCCTAGTCCTCCTCCTCATTTCTCCTCCTCCTCCTCCTCCTCCTCCTCCTCTCCCGCCTCGTCGTGGACGCGTTGGAGGGAGAGGAAGCTCTGTGCACATTTACACACAAGCTTGTGTGCACCACAAGACTTGTCCATCACAACTTACGAACTGCCTCGACCCTGAACTGCGCCCGTGGATCTTTAAAGGATAAGGGATGTCCGAGGGTCCCGCTCGGAAAGCGAATATTCCTTGTATAATGCCTCCTCCGTGCAAGTAGAACTGCGTGAAATGATTGATTGACCTCTCCCCGCTCCGCTCCCTTGCGTGCGGCCATTTGACCTGATGCAGCCCGCTACTCTCCCCAGGATAATTCCAAGACGGCCCTTCGGCGCCGTCTGCGGGCTCTCTTGGTTGTGGGAACGGCCTTGGGGAAGTCAGAACGGCATCTGGAGATACACGGGCTTCTGGGGACATCTTGGGAGCCTCTGGGCCTTCTTCGGGGAATGTTTGGCCGAGTCCCCCTCTGGGCCCTCTTGGATCACCTTGGGGGCCTCTTGGGCCGTCTTTGGGGGCTCTTCGGCCGTCCTGGGGCAGTCTTGGGCCGTCTTGAGGGCCTGAGCATGTTGAAGACGCGTGGGGGCCTGGTGGTGGCCTGTTGGAGGCCTCTGTGGGGCCTAGTGGGGCCTCTTGGCGGCGTCCTGCGAGCTTCGCGGGGCCTCTTCGGAGCGCCTTGGGGGGCTCTTGGAGGCGTGATGAAGCCTCTTGGGGACTTCTGGGAGCGTCTTTTGGGCCTCTTGGGGATTCTCGCGGGGCTTTCTGAAAACATCTCGGAGCAGTTGTGATGCCTCGGAGGGCCATGAGGAAAGAAAGTGGCGCACGTGCCAAAACCATTTATTTTCCGCACGTGCTTCAAGAATGTGGGCCTCTCGCAAGCATCCTTGGCCCTCTTTGGCCCTCTGGGCCGTCTTGAGGCCATCTTGGGCCGTCTTGAGGCGAATTCAGACCGTCTGGAAGCCGTGTGGGCGCCAACGTGGTCGATTCTGAAGCCTTCCGAATGGGCGTCTAACTTCGCGCTCTCGCGCCACCCCCCAAGAAAGAAGGGGATGATGAGGAGGAATCGAAGCCGAACCGCGAAGCTCGAAGCGCGAAAAAGTTCGCACCCTCGAGGGCGCCCTCGCTTCTCAGGCCGCTCGGGGCCTCCTTGGGGGCATCTTGGGCTCGAGGCACATGTTCTGGGGCCAAGGGCCGCCGCCCGCCACCCCCCGAACACGTGCATCGTTGTTGGCCGGCTTGGACCACAAACAGCGCTTTTTTTTGGCAGCGTATGCGGTGACATCTCTGTGGTGCAGCCTACGTTGCGCAAAGCAGGGCGAAGCAGCGCAAAGCAATGTAGAGCAATGCAGAGCAATGCAGGGCCACGCAAACCACCGGCAAGCCCATGCAAAGCAATGCTAAGCAAGGCAGCGTAATTCAACGCACTGCAACGCAAGCCAAGCACTACGAAGTTATGCAAAGCAGCACACAGTCATTCACCTATATGCCAGCCAATGTAAACCAATGAAACGCCATGCAACGCAATGTACAGCAATGCGGAATACAGGCAAGACGATGCAAAGCAAGCCAATCAATGCAGAGCAGTGCACAGCAATGTAACGCAATGCCACGCAATGCAAAGCGATGCAAAGCAAACACACTGATTGCAAAGCAATGCAAAGCAATGCAAAGCAATGCAGATTAATGCAAAGAAATGCGACACGATGCAATGCGAAACAATGCAACACAATGCGATCGCAATGCACGGCAACGACGGGCGGCCACGATCTGGCCAGACCGTGGCTGGACCGCGACTGGAGCTCAGTCACCAGCGGCAAAGCAACGCAAGACGATGCACAGCACGGCAAACCAATGTAATCAATGCAATGCAATGAAAAGCGGTGAGACGGAGTGCGAAGCAATGCCAAGCACTGCAAACTAATGCAACCAAACGCAACGTAATGCAGTGCAGAGTAACGCGAGGCAAAGCAACGCAAAGCAAGTAAGGCGAAGCAAAACGAAACAATGCAAATTCATGTAAAGCGGTGCAAGGTAACGGAACAAGCACAATGCAAATCCATGGAAGGAAATGTGGATGAACGCTCAGCAGCGCAAAGTAACGCAGGCCCAGACGGAGACGGGGCGGCGACTGCCACTGGACCGACGGCCAGGCCCAGAACGACGGGGCGGCGACGGCGACCACATAGCCGCCAGACCAACGGACAGGCCTAGAAGACGGGCGGCGACGGGCCGGCAACGGGGCGGCGACGGCGGCCACATGCCTGCCTCACCGACGGGCAGGCCCAGTTCCTCAGAAAAGAAATCAGAGACCCCGAGTGCAAAGCACTACTGGGGGAATCTCTCTGCACATATACATAGGAAATAAAACTGCGTACTGCTTTATTGAAAGGCTGACGAGGGCCCGTGTGCTCGCGCCCGGCGACCCTGCTGGCCCGTCGGGGCAGGGTGCCGGGGCGGGAGCCCCCATCCACGTCGCGCCCGATACATGGAGGTGACGACCTCGCCGTGGTCGCCTTTGCCGCCGCCATCGTCACCGTCACCGTCACCGTCGTCGCTATCGTCATCGTCTGTGTCTTCGTCGTAGTCGTCGTCGGCGTCGCGGTCCTCGTCCCAATCTCTTCGTCCTCCCTTCTGCATCCTCTTTTCGGGGAACTCAGAGGTACCGATACTGCTACTTCCTGGACCTCATGGGGTACGTTCTGACCAGAGTTTCGAGGCGAATCCAGCGGTGGCGACGAGGGCCTCCCAGGAGGCCCAAGACGGGGAAAACGGGGGAAGGGTAGCAGTATGGGTACCTTTTCCTCCTCTGATCCTCCTCCTCCCCCTCCAACTCCCTGCCCCCCTCAATGTTGAGATGGAGGGCTCGCTGCCCGCCCTGCGGACGGTCCACGATGCCGCGCCCGCCACTGCCGACGCCCGGCGCGCAGGGAGGAGCCCGGCCATTGAGGCGGCCAGGGGGTCTGAACTGCGTGGACCTCCAGACGAATCGGTCAAGAGGAGTCCTCGATCGTCCTCATCCTCGCCCTTCGCCCTCGTCGGGGTCTTCGTTTTCATCCTTGGTCCTTCGCCCTCGTCTGGGTCCTCGTCTTCGTTCGTTGCTCACGCTCTGCGCCCTCGATTGTGGGGACCCTGACATCTGCAAGCATGGCTTTTGCAATTTGCGGCCCCAGACGTAAGACGAAGACAGGGCGAAGATAACATCGGGTGAAGACAAATCGAGAATCTTTGAGGTCCGGCGGCTCTGGAGGATGCCTCGGGCGCTGCGCTCTTCTCAGAGCGTTCCGGGAACGCTCTAGAACGATTTGATCCGCGTCCTAACCCCTCCCCGATGGATCCCTTTCAAGGTTCATCCGGTGCGGTGCAATTTTTCACCCTGGATCCGTTTTTTGATGGCCCCGGGACACGAGAACGGCCCCGGGAGGCCGCAAAAGGCCCGAACCCTCCCGAGCCCAGCGCCTCGAACTTCTTCTCCCTTCCTGCTTGGCCGGAACCGGTGCTGGGCCACCTCAGGCCCGCAGCCGACCCCATGCCCCGCCCAACATGGGCGTTCCAGGACGGCTGCCGACCGAGAGTTCAAAGAGTTGGTCGCCCCTGCCCCGCGAAACTCGACGAAACTCGGCCGAGGCCCCGCCCACGCCGTGCCCGAGAGGCGCTCACTGCGCTCACACGAAGACCTCACCACCTCGGGCGCGCCCTGGCTGGCCCCTGGCAAGCCATCCCCTCCCGTGACGTCACCCTCGCCTTTCGGGCTCGCATGCAGGCGTCCTGGGGCGAGGCGGGGAGGCAGTCATGGAAGGGGATGGCCTGCTGGGGGTCGATGACTAGGCCGCCCCTGAGCACCGCGCGCCCTGCGAATGATGGTGTGCCTGCCGCTGCCCACGCCCGCCACGCAGAGGAAGTCGCCCGACGCGTGGCCGCTGCGCGGGCGGCCGTCCACGACGAGCTCCGCGCTGGCGCCGCCGAGGCGGGGCAGGCAGGCCGTGGCCTGTCGGAGGAGGGCCCGTCGAGACAACCAGCGGCCCTCACTGCAAGTAAGACGAAGCCAGGGCGAGGAATGAAAAGCCCTTGGTTTTTGCTCACACGAGGCATGTATGACCTACCCTCGTTTCTTCATTCATACATATATCTATACTCGTGCTTGTTAATGTCCTCGCGAATCTCTGAAATCTGGCGGCTCTGGATTATGTCTCGGGCGCCCCAGCCTTCCCAAAGCGTCTTCGAACCGCACTGAGAGCGTTCCGGAACGCTCTGGAACGGATTGATCCTGCCCCCGCCCCGTCCGACCCTGGCAGGCCTGTGCTGGATACCGGATCGCAGAATCGGATCGGATCGGAAACGGATCGGATCGCCAGCGAGTCGATCCGAATCGGGTCGAACTCGGATCGCCGGGCCCAGACTCTGGCTGGACCCGGCCGATGCCGATGGGAGCCGAATCGCATCGAATCGGAATCGCGGCCCCTGCCGGCGAATCGAATCGGATTGTAGGTGGTCCGCTTAGCGTTTCTCGTTCCCTTTGGGCCTCCTGGAGGCTTCTCGTCGCCACGGCTGGATCCGCCTCGAACAATCTGGGATCTATAGAACTGACCTGGATCATTCCAGACCCCCGTCAGTCATGCTGTGCAAGTTCCTGCGAGATCGTGCAGGATCCTGCTCCGAAACCATGGTCAATGCAACCCTGGCTCTGCAAGATCCTGCAAGATCCAGCGCTCTGACTGACCCCCGTTTGCATTGACCCCCGTCCCTTGAGCCCCGAAACAGGACTCCAGTGGACCGAGCTTCAGCGGAGCTAGGCTGTGGCCGGAGAGCCGCCCTCGCCTCAACCCTCCTCCTCCTCCTCCTCCTCCTCCTCCTGATCCGAGCCTGGGTGTTCCCGGGCGCCACGAGCGTCAGCTCGAACTCCGAGGCGGACTGCTCCACCCGCACCTCGATGAAGCCGGACAGCACAGGCAGCTTCAGCTCGGCCCAAGCGAGCGCGCCCGGCTGCGGCCGGACCTCGAAGTGCCCGCACCAGTGGCCCAGCGGGGTCGGCACCCGCACCGACGCCGACGCTGTTGCCGAGGACGACGACGACGTGGGTCTTACGCGAGATGGCATGGCGACCTGATGCCGCAGCTCACGCGGGCCGCCAGCGCGGCACGCCACTGGAGATGAGGGCGCTCACGCGCGGCCTTACGTGGGCCTCGTGCGCGCGAACGTCGGTGAAGACGACCCCATTTTGGGGGGCGTGACGGCCGATGGGTAGCTAGAGGCCTCCCACATGGGGTCGGAGGAGATGGGGCCGGAGGATCGCGCCACATCAGCGATGCATCGGCGATGTACCGGCGACATCGGTGATGCATCGGCGCCGTCGGCCTTGAGAGAATCGGGCTCCACGTCGAGCCGCATCTATACTCGGACTCCATCTGGGAGGCCTGGAGTAACATGCCATTCCCCACTGGCTCACATCGACGGGCAGCGGGCGGACCACGTGTGGCGCCCGCCCCGAGGGTGGTGTCTTCGGGCCCCTCTCACGTGCCCTGCCCACCGGCCACCGCCAAACCCCAAATCGACGTGGCCGCCCGAAAGAGGCACGAAACAAAAGTGCGATACCCAACAGCGAATGTTGTTCAGAACCCACAGAGGCCGCTGTTGTCGAGGCGACATTGAGCCTCAAATGGACCACGCCCGCGACGACACCGACAGCGAACCCGGTTCAAAATGGACAGGAAACGCTGTTGGCCTTCGCACTCACTCTTTCCGTACCCAAAGATCCGATGTTGTGATTGTTTTCAATACGGGGTCCAGGACCGGTTTTTCATCCTGAGTCGTGTTCTGACGGTCCCGGGGCCGGCCCAGCGAGGGCCGCTAGAGGCCGAAAACGGCGAAAAACCTCCGTCTTGATTTTTCCAATACGCTGGTCGAGGGCGCTTCTGCGCCCTGCGGAAGCGAGCCCCCCAGCGCTGACCGCGGGTGCCACCCGCAAGGCCTCCGACTGTAGCCGGGCGCCAAGGCCCGGACGCCCATGAGCCCCTGCGCGATGGCGGTGGCGGGGGCTGACGCCCACGGGTGCGACCAGGACAGGTTGGGCTTCTCCTGAGGGGCACAGGTGTAGTCAAAATCGATAGTAGGGACGCAAGTTGAGGATGCAAGGCCCTTGCTTGGACCGTCTAAAATGGACGCCCTTGGGCGTCGAAACTGGCCGAATAATGGCCGAGGACACAACGGCGCAAAAGTACCCTTGGTGAAATATTGCGTCCTTACTAACTATTGGCTTGGAAACCGGCGATATGCCCCCAATAGTGAAGAGCGAACCGAAAAAATCCTGGGCGGGGTAGGCTATCGGGCCCCTATCGGCGATCAATGGGCGATTGGGAGTCGATGCGCTTCCCCTGAGCTTACCCCCCCTGACGTTGCCCCCGATCTCCTCCCGGGTCCATGCCTCCATCACGGCGGTGGCCCCCGCGCTGAGCATACCGCACCAGGAGTTGCCGTCGCAGGTCGTCAGCAAGTCCAGCGCGAGCGCGCCGTGGTCGTCGCTAAAGCGGCGGTAGAGGCCGAGGAGGAAGGCAAACGCACCGTAGACGGACCCCGCCATGCGCTTGGATTTCAGGAAAGCCAGCAAGCGCTCGTTTTGCTCTGCCAGGCCTGCACCGAAGAAAAGCGGGAATACCTGGGCATGCCATGCTGAATGATGGTCCGCGCCGCTGCCCTGGCCGTCCACAAACAAGCCGGTGGAATTGTCGAAGAGCTTGTCTGCCATCGCATCACTGAGAGCACTGGCGCGGTGCTGCAAAGTGACCGCCTCGTCCAGCTTGCCCGTCGCGTTCGCGAGTACAGCCAGAGCACGTAGAGCACCAACAGCGAAAGCATTAATCACAGTGTTGACTTCAGTCATCTGATAGCCATCTCGCTTGACTTGAGGCCAGTCAACAATGTCGCGCACTCCACTCGGCCTGGAACAGTGAGAGAAATCAAGAAGACCGCTTGATGTGTTGATGCACTGGGCCTGGGAAGAAGACTTCAAGAACTCCCAATGATCCTGGGCGATGACAACCTCACCGGTCTTCATGAAATCGTCATGGGCCAACAACGGGATCGTCTGTCGCCACTCCGTTGGCCATGTAGGATTCATCAAGTTGTGCTGCGTTGAGTGACGCTGCCAAGCGAACTCGCGCTGAAACACATAACGAGATGACCCGGTGATGTAGCCATCAGCCTCGTACGGCAAACGCTCTCTGGTATTTGAGTCAGTGGTCGTGTCCAAAGAAGTGACCTTTAGAGTGTTCCGGCACAATTTCCAAACTTTATTCAGCATGTCGTCCGAACTATTGAACGCACTGTCCGAGTCAACCCATGGATAGTTCACAACCCAAGCTGTGAGCTTGAAAGGCGGATCGCCGGCCACAGCCATCCCAGCAGCACCAGAGCACTCGACAACGCCTGCAAAACCTTTGGGAGTCTTGTGGCATGGGTCGTGTCCGAATACCGCGCTGCTTGCTTCAAAGCTGCAGGACCCCTTGCCCAAACAGAGAGATTCAACCACCGACCGACTGGAATTCGCATGGCAGGTCGAATTCATTGCAATGGTATTGGCCCCATTCTTGTCTTGACACTGGCCAGTCGGTGTGCCATAGGAAGCGAAGGTTACCTTGTCGATCGTCTGGCCATCAGGGCAACGAAAAGACGCTACTTGACCTTCATCTTGCAAATGTGGAATGCAATCGCAAGCGCTGGTCGACTGGGAAAGTGAAGTCTTCACTCTAAGCTCGCCGTAGCGGAAGAGCCAATATTCGTGCTGTTCGAACGAGGAAGTTCCTGGGCCCCCTTCCCAATTCATCTCAAATTGGTTTCCTGTTCGCATTGGGAACTTGATAGATGTGTTCGACACGAGCTCCTCGCTGGCTCGAATATTCAGAGACGCGGTGCCCCCCGTCCACTCAAGCTCAATACCACCCATCAGCTCTGTGCCAAAATCAAAAAACCAATGCCCTGGGCCAACCTGAATGATGCTGGCTGGCTTGAACCCTGTGGTTACCCGGACAGGCTGTGCAATTTTAGCACTCAGCGCTGGGGAGTAGGCGTCTCGCTCCTTTGCGCGCTCCCACGCCGCAGTCGGAACAAACCCAGCCAACCTCCAGCAGGTCATGCAACCATCACCAGACGGGCTGCGACGGGCGTCAATGTTTTCCTGTGGCCCCTGATTGTTGAGAGGGTAAGACGACGAAACTATCGGGTTGAAGAGCGGGTCCGCGTTAAGAGCTAGCCACGTCGAATCCGTGCCAACTACCTGCTCCGATCCATCTTCGTATTTGATGTGCATCTCGACCAATGCCTTGGCAGAGCTGTCGCCCTTGTCGTTGAAGCACTGCAGCGCCAGCGTCACCTGGCCCTTTTTCGATTCTTGCACGAGCTCTGTTACGTCCAGTGTATCGAAATCTGGATGCCCAGGTTCTGAGTAGCTGCGGGTGCCACGACCAGGGCCCGTGCCAACGACAACGCCGTCGACATAGAGCCGGTAGGCGCCCAAGAACTTCTCTGCTCCGTTGCCGACTGGAATCGACGCAACGAATGCGTGTGCAGCGACCACCCGCTTCGGCTGAAGCGCGACGTCCCTGCGAAGGAAGACGAACCTGGCGCCGTCCAGCCACACGGGCTTCGCAGCGCCGAAGTCCCGTCCGAAGTTGCCGGTGATGAAGGAAGACCAAACAACGACATTAGCACAAACTCTCGGAGATCCGCACGGATGTCCTGGTTTGGCTTTCGACCCCCATCACCACTCCCCTGCCCGACGCGCAGAGCACGCCAGTGGTTCGGGGAGGCAGTCTGGCGCCCCCAGATAGGGTCAGACGAAAATGGGGAGACCTCGGCCGCGACGATAGGGGCGAATAGCCAAGGGGCGGGCTTTGCACGCATTCGCTCAAGAGCCTCGCCGAAGATATGGACCATCGGCGCCCCTGGACGCGTGTGTTGTGAGACGAGGCCAGGACGGGGATAAATTCGGGTGAAGATACATTGAGAATGTCTGAGACCCGGCGGCTCTGGAAAATGTATCGGGCACCGCGGCCTTTTCAAAGCATTGCCCGAACGCTCTGGAACGGATTTATCCTCGTCCTAGCCCCGCCCGAGTTCGTCCGACCCCGCTCGCCCAATCCTCCCCCTACCTCGTCTGGCCTGGTAAGACGTCCGCGCGGACCTCCCACAGTCTGTTTGCAGGACACAAGGACAGGCGACACAGCCACCACCAGCTCGAAGCGCCAGGGAGGACCCTCTTGGTGGTCTGGTTCCCTCTCGCTCGAGACACCCCCGATCCCCAGCTCGGAGGAGCATCGTGCACCCCCTCGCTGGAGGTGCCCCCCCAGACATGCGATGCCACGATGTTTCCAATACTCGGCGGCGTGCGATGGGGGAACATCAGAAGAACCGGGCCTTCTCAGAAGGCTCGAAGTCCCCTGGACTTCTGACAGGTGGTCTAAGCCTCCCCCGATGACGCAGAAAACTTCTCAGAAGTCCCCCCGCTCTTACTTCGCCTCCAGGTTTCGTTCGTCTCCCGGTCTCGCTCGCCTCCCAATTTCGCTCGACTCCGATTGTCGCTTCGCCCGTCACTTTCGCTTCGCCTCCCGCTTTCGCTTCGCCTCGCACATTCTTTCGCGTCGCCTCCCACTTTCGCTTCGTCTCCCACTTTCGCGTCGCCTCCCACTTTCGCGTCGCCTCCCACTTAAGCTTCGCTACGCCCCTGAACAGCTTAGCCTCGTCTGGGCTGAGGTCGGGCGTGTCATCCCTGCCTGTTCTGCGCGCCTCCACCCCTGGGGTGGCGCGCGGGTTGACCTCCTCAATGCCCAGCGCCTCCAGCGCCCTCGTGAGGTACTTCCCGTTTGGCTGGATGTAGGTGGCATCAGCCTCCCGCGCACGCCGCCTCCTGAGAAACTCGTAGTCGGCACTGTCGCCTTGCAGGCCTGACCACTTCACCTCGATGTCACGGCCTAGGTCCAGCACGAAGCCGGACCCTGCAACTCCAGGCGCGGTGCCGTGCATACCGTCCATGTGAAGCTCCACCAGACATGGGAGTTCGGCGTGCCAGAAGAATTGGGGAGCGGTCGGCGACCGCTCGAACCCCGTGGCCATGAGCTGCTCCGCGGCGAACTCGACCCAGTGTTTCCCACCAGCACGCCGTCCTGGCAACTGCTTCGCAAGCTGCCACGCGTAGTCCTCGGTGTCGCCCTTCGCGTGGTAGTCTTCTAGGACCTCGGGTGGGCACTCGGCCCGCGCGCCCTCCTCCCCGGGGGCGTGGTAGCACGCGTCCTCCGCGTCAACAGTGAAGGTGGGCCTTCCGTGCTTCAGGGCCACGTAGTCCACCACTCGGCTGTCGGCCATGCTGCTCCCTGGCGCGAAGAGGTCGTCGCGGTACTCCTGCCACTTGAACTCTCGCGCGACGTACCTTGACTTAGCGATCCTGCACCCGAGGTTCGCGTCCCACTTGTAGACGTGGCCCCAGTGGGCGCTGATCCTCTTGCCGACGGCCTCGCTTCGCTTGACAAGCTTGCCCACCCCGTGCTGCCTCAAGCCGTCGAGGGCCCGTCGGGTGGGGGCCTCGATCAACTGCGAATCCGACGCATCATGGGGATCTGGGACATCCATGTCCCTGGGGATCTGCAGGAAGTCAGGCCGAACGTCGTCGCGGTGCTCAGCTGCTACTCCGCTAACTCGGGACCTCGCACGGGCGCCGCGGTTGTCACCCCCCTCCGCAGGTCGCTGCGGCGATCGGCCCATCGGGGGTGACTGCGGAGCCACACTCGCGGGTGCTGCAGCCCGCGGCGTCACGGGGGCGTCGCCCCCAGCGCCTCCAGCAGCCGACGTCTGTGTCGCAGGCCCCGCCTTCCCGTCCCCAACAGGCGCCTCGTCGCCGCCTGCCGCGTTGGCCGAGGGCGCCGCCATGGGCGTGCCCGTCTGGGCTGCTGGCCAGCCGCCATGGGCGGCCGCGCTGGACTGGGCCGCGGCGTTCAGGTCTGGCTGTGCCTCAGCTGCCTCATGCGCCACCGATCAGGGGGCGTAACGTTCGGCTCGATCCCGCACGGAACCGCGCCCTGCCCTCGGGGCTGCCATGGCATGTGCGCGATCGCCGCCACGGCGGTGCGATTGAACCTCCGCTCTCCGGGCAGCCTCTTGACGGTCCTCGTCGTGACTAACTCACCCGTCTCGAGGGCGCAGATGTGCTCGTCGGTGTCGTAGCTCTTCCCTCGCCAGACCGCCCTCGCGAAGCCCATGCCGCCCTTGTGGTGCACCTTGCCTCTCGCCCTGCGATTCTTGCCCCTAGCTAGGCGCGCCAGGGCGGACTCCCCTGGCGTGGCCATCTCACTGGTGTAGGCGTGGCCGTAGAGGTCCTCATGTGCGGTGCGACCGCTCGCCTTGATCTTCAGGTTGGTGCATGCCCAGCCCGCGCGGCGCTGTAACCACTTGTACATGGCCGTGCCTGGGCGGACCCTGGCCCCCAGTCGTGCCTCCAGCGCGCTCCTGCTCGTGCGGAACTGCGCCTGAATGATGCCGTCGGCGTTCTCGGAGGGGTTTGACTGGGAGCTGAACGCGGGGCAGGTCTCACGACCACACGGTTAGGCAACTCTGCCTCGACGTTGTTGGCCAGGTCCATCATGGCGCCCTCGCGGTCTGGCCTTAGGATAACCTTCTGATCGAAAAGGCTCTTGCTGAACGCCACCGTGGCTGCCGCCGCGCAGGGATCAGCGCGTCGGTCGGGCTTCGGTGCGCTCCTCGTGGCACCCGTGTCGGCATCCGCGACCCCCAGTGCCACCTCCTCGCCCTGTCTCTGGCCATCCTCGGCGCGAGGGCCCGCCTCCGTGCCGTCGGCCGCCTCGCCCTTGAAGAACGCCAAGTCAAGTCTGATCGCGGGGGGCGCTCCACCTCCGCGTCAAGCAGCTCGCGGGGCCTGTCGCGTCCCCGTCCCATCTGGCAATGCTCGCACCAGCGCCGCGGTGGGCAGTGCTGGTTCCCCTCATGGCGCTGCCTCTCCTCTGGCGTCGGCTCGCGGACGTCGGGGAACGTGGTCGGCTCCAGCGCTTGCCCCGTCTCCGCCTGGCGCCTCATCTCCTCGCGCCTCAGCTCGCGATAGTCATCCGTCGCCGCCTCCACCTTGCGCATGCCCTCGCACTCGACGAGCGGCGCCCAGCGCTGAGCCTTGGTCCCGTAGTACGGGGCGTAGATCTCCTTGAGGCGCTTCTGCATGGCGTCGATCCTCGAGCTCGGGCCGAGCCCCTCGAGGTATGACCGCCCCGGCGGCTGTGCCGCCGCAGGTGCCTCCTGACCCTTCGCAGGCGCCGCCTGCAGTGGGGCCGCGGGCTCCCGCGCCCGTGGTGGCGCCGCCGCCTCCCGCGCCCGTGGTGGCGCAGCTCCTGCATCTGGTGGTGCTGGGCCACGTGGCCCTCGAGCATCTGGGTGGGGCGGAGGATCCCCTCCCCGCGCTGTCCCCCGCGGAGCTCCAGCGGCACCTGCAGCGGCGACCCTGGCGGGGCAGGCTGCGCGCTAGGCTTCGCCCGTCGCGTCGTGGATCTGCGCAGCGAAGTAGAAGGCGTCGGGATCCTGCGGGGCCCCTCGGTACCAAGCCTCTGGTCGCTCACCGTGGTGAGCTTGGGCGCCGCGGGGTCCCCCTGAACTGTCGGGCGCTGTGCTCCGAACGCTTGGCCGCAGAGGTGCTCGTCGCTGCCGCTGTCTGCGAGGATGGGCCCTCTGCGCTCCTCCCTGCGGCGGCCTCCGACCGAGCTCCGGGCCCCGGAGACCCGGCCGACCTCGTCGCCGTCAGAGCCCGCGGCCGCCGCGCTCGCGGTCCGCCGGCCCTCAGCGCCCGCAGAGGCCTGCTGGGCTGCGGCCGCCCTCGGGGGCGCTGACGTCGGCGCCTGAGGCTTGCCAGCTGCCTTGTGCCGGCAGTCCTTCTCCTTGTGCCCCTGCTTCTGGCACCGGTTGCCTGTTCCCTTGAACTTGGCGGGGGTGCTGCCCTGGAGCTCGTCGTTCTTGACTCCCTTCTTGCTGCCCTTGCCGCCCTTGTTGCCCGCGCCGCCCGTCTTATCGCCCCTGCCGCCGCCCGACTTGTCGCCTTTGCGCTTTGGCTAAGGCTGTTGCGGCAGGGCATGGACCGAGATCGCACCGATCTCCATCGGCGCCACGCCTTGGCCCGCCGTGCCGCTAGCTGCGAAGACCTGTCCAGACGCCATCCACACTCTCAGGTGGGTCCTCAGCGCCGCGTGCGAGACCCTGGCGGCCGTCGGAGCGTTGCGCAGCGCGGTCTTGCACGGCTCGGGGCGATGGACGAGCAGCGAGGCGATGCGAAACTCATCGCCGAAGTCCTTCCCCGCCTGCGTGACGTACCCCTCGCCACGTTGTTGTCCCAGTCAACGAGCTGGCAAACGGCTTCTGGTCGCCCCGCCTGGGTTTGAGCAGGCCGCTGAGCAAAGCTGCGAACCTGTTGCCCACCCCAGGCTCGTACTCATTCTTGATCGCTCGCCAGGCAATGAAACCCTCGTGCCTGCCTGCGAAAGTGACCATCGCCAGCGCCTTGCGCTGGGTCTTGGTGATCAGCATGGCATGCAGCATCTGCTCGTCGCTGCCGCGCGCTCGCCCATGCTGACGTTGTCCACCGCGAGCGCTGGCCGGGTCTCAACATTGTCGATGAGGTCATCCCAGCCCATCAGCGCGACGAACGCATGTGCTTTGATGGACCAGCTGGGCCAGTCCTCAGCTCTGCCGCTGAACTCTGGCAGTTTGATGTCGCTTCTGCAATCCACCAGCTGCTCTCTGGGCGCCGCTGCCATGGGCAGCGCACGTCCTCAATCTTCCCGTGGATCTGCTCTGCGTAGTTCACCACAAAACCACGCTCTCCGCTATCATAGCGGAAGTTACGCGGAAGCGTGGAGAAAGCGTATCTTGGAGCTCTTTTTCCTCCAACGCAGCTCGAACAAAAGGGCTTGCGGGGAAGTCACGAATTGATGGCGTCCGAATCACACAAGATCCCGAGCAACATCGGAAGGCGGAGCGAAGGTGCAAGGCGAAGCGACCGTGGGAGGCGAAGCGAAACTGGGAGGCGAAACGAACGTGGAAGGCGAAGCGAAACTGGGCGACGCAACGAAAGTGGGAGGCGAAGCGGCAGTGGGAAACGAAGCGATCGTGGGATGCGAAGCAACACTGGAAAGCGAAGCGGATGTGGGAGGGGAAGCGGGAGTGAGAGCCGAAGCAGATGGAGCCGACGCGAAATTGGGAGGCGAAGGGAAAGTGGGAGGCGAAGGGAAAGTGGGAAACGATCGTCTCCACCTTACGCCGTCCTTGTCGTGAATGAGTATCACCTTGTCGTGAATGGCCTCAACTAGCCGTGGATCAGTCTCGTCGTGGGGAAGTGCCACCTTTGCCTGTGCCGGCGTCTCCTCGCGCGTTCGCTTCGCCTTCCGATGTTCGCTTCGCCTCCCATTTTCGCTTGGCCCCCAGCGTTCGCTTCCCACCCCACTTTCGCTCCGCCTCCCCACGTTCGCTTCGCCTCTCGCTTTCGCGTCGCCTCCCACTTTTGCTTTGCCTGTGGTGGCGTCGCCCCCTGAAGAGGAGGGAAGAAGGAACACGCTCGTCTCTTGAAATCGGAAGGTGGCTGAAGTAGATTGGGATCTGGGACGCCACACATAACTACCGTCAACGACCGACGGGCAGCCTCTCTTTTCGGGAGTAAGTGCTACCGTTGCCTGTGGTTGCGTCGCTTCCGATGCGTGTTCATGCCGTTGGTTGGCCTTCTGGATGATCTTGCTGGCCTCGGACCACTCCGAGGCGCAGCCCTCGGGCGTCCAAGTCCTCTCGGGGGGGGCTCGAAATAAACGGATCTTACGCGAGAAGACGCCACGACCTCATGGGAGGAGGAGGAGGAGGAGGAGGAGGAGGAGGAGGAGGAGGAGGAGAAGGAGGAGGAGGAGGATAATAAGAACACGAAGAACAAGAGGGCGCTCACGCGCGACCTTACGCGGCCAAGTTTACGCCTCGCGGGCCTCCGAGATGCTGCCCTTGTCTTGTGCGGAGCCCCCGGGGCAAGGGCGAGGGCGCCCGAAGGTCGCAGGCGACCAACAACCTCACGCCGCAAGGTGCTCCTCACGACGCGAGCATGGTCCGAGGTAACGGGGGATATGTCGACCCCTATCCCAGGCTTCGTGGGGGTTCCGAATGGACTTGGGGCCCTACCCTGGGATATACGATGGGGGGGCGTCCAACCTCGATAGGGGTGTAACGCCGAGCTTCCCTCATTTTCTGAGCGGTTTCATGTTTCATCGAAAAGTCGGGGGGTGGGGGATAAATCGCCTGCGACGAGGGTGTCGCTAGCACAGGGCATGCTTGCGCTGCAAAACAACTTATGCGGCGGTGCAAAACAACTTATGCGGCAGAAGGTTTTGTTGGCCGCTCTCGGCTCCTTCCGGCCCTCGCCGGGCCCCGAGTCCTTCAAAACGCGACTCGGAAGAAGAGGAGGCGGGTCGGGACTTCTGCGAACTCCGTATTGAACAGAAGCAGCACCTCGGGTGCCAGGGAGAGGTGCCCATGGCCCAGAGGTGACCCCAGCCTCAAGAAGGTCCAGACTCGAAGAATACTAACGGCAGAAACAGAAACTCTCAGAACTCCGCGTGGATGTTGGATCGACCCTGGACCCCGCTGGCGGCACCTCGGGCGCCGCCCCTGGCGCGCTCCGCGCGACAGGCATGGGGGGCTCCGCGCCGATCCATTTAGGGGGACGGCCAGGGTATTGACCGAAAAACGCCAGAGGAGAAAGCAACCGTCTCTTTACGACGCGAGCATGTCTGGGCTGGTGACGCCCAGTCCTCAGGCGGCACCAGTACGTGGTAGCCGGCGCAAGTTCCGGCCCTGGCCAGGGCACCGCCAGCGAGGCAGCGCTCGCGACGCGCCCCGAGTCGCCTAGGAGGGCCGACGTGAAGTCGCGGGTGCCGGAGAGCTGCAGGCGGAAATGGCTCTGGGTCTGCCCCGGCGACGGGTGGCGGCACGCACGGAGGGGTGGCGGGCGGGTGCGAGGAGCCCGGGCCTCCCCCGAGATCCTGGCGTTGGCACTTTCCCAGCGCGATTCGCTGCCCCGTTTCGGGCCCCGGGGACAGCACAGGTCTGGCCCGATAAATAACGACGGACTGGGGCCCCACTTGTGAAATTTTCGAGATGCAGCAGTTTGTCGCAGCGTCGGAGCTCGAGGATGCAGAAATTGTTCGTCGTCATCGGCCTCCCGGAGGCCCTCGCTGGGCCCCAGGGCCGTCAAAAAACGACTCGGTATGAAGGGCTGGCCCATGGGAAAGGGTCGGGACTTCCATGAACCCCGCATGTATGAAAATGATCGAGGCCGTCGGATTTCTGGGTATGGAGGGCACGCGTGGCCCTGGCGGCCACGGCCAGACGCAGGTCTAAGAAGTGGTCAGGAGGAGGGGGGGGAGGAGGAGCGGAAGGAGGAGGAGGAGGAGGAGGAGGAGGAGGAGGAGGAGGAGGAGGAGGAGGAGGAGGAGGAGGGGGAGGAGGGGAGGAGCGAGGAGGGAGGGGAGGAGAGGGAGGAGGGAGGAGGAGGAGGAGGAGGGAGGGAGGAGGGAGGGAGGGAGGGAGGGAGGGAGGAGGGAGGGAGGGAGGAGGAGGAGGAGGAGGAGGAGGAGGAGGAGGAGGAGGAGGAGGAGGAGAGGAGGAGGAGGAGGAGGAGGAGGAGGAGCGAGGAGGAGGAGGAGGAGGAGGAGGGAGGAGGGAGGAGGGGGAGGGAGGAGGAGGAGGAGGAGGGAGGAGGAGGAGGGAGGAGGGAGGAGGGAGGAGGGAGGAGGGAGGGAGGAGGAGGAGGAGGAGGAGGAGGAGGAGGAGGAGGAGGGAGGAGGGAGGAGGGAGGAGGGAGGAGGAGGAGGGAGGAGGAGGAGGGAGGAGGGAGCAGGGAGGAGGGAGGAGGGAGGAGGGATGAGGGAGGGATGAGGGATGAGGAGGAGGAGGAGGAGGAGGAGGAGGAGGAGGAGGAGGAGGAGGAGGAGGAGGAGGAGGAGGAGGAGAGAGGGAGGGAGGAGGAGGAGGAGGAGGAGGAGGAGGAGGAGGAGGAGGAGGAGGCGGAGTAAGAAGAGGAGGGGGGAGGCAGCAGTGGGCAGGAGGGGGGATGCGGAGGACCATATGAGCACAATTTCCTGGTACAGACCGCGCTGGCAGTGCCACAAGACGACAAGGCCAGACTTGCAGGCAGAAGTTGATGGGGAAACCAAGAGTTACCGACAAAATTACCGATACCTCCACTGCCCGGACCTCTCCCAGGGTGCGTTCAGACCAGAATTTCGAGGCGAATCCAGCGGTGGCGACGAAGGCCTCCCAGGAGGCCCACAAAAGGGGAGAGCGAGGCAAGAGCAGCGGTGTGGGCAGCTTTCCCTCCTCTGAGGAGGCAGGTAGGGAGGCGGAGGGGGGGGGGTGACATGCGGCCCCTCGGGAGAGGTCGGCGCCCCGCCCGCTAAGCTGCTGCGGGGAAGGCGAGGCGGGGCGCTCTCGGTCAGAGGGCCACCCCGCCGCCGCGCCCCCGCCTGCGCGCCGCCAGGTACGCAGCCTGGGGTCCTTCAGTTCAGCGGCGACGACGAAGACTTTTTGACATCAGCGGCCAAGGATCCCAAATTATACAGGGCAAAAAGAGACAGGCTTGACTGAGACTCCGTCCCTCTTCGGGTGGAGGCCCTTGCCAAGCCTTCTCCACTTCTCGCACGTGTGAGGATGAGCGAGTCGCTGACAGGGTGTACTCAACTTCGCGAGACGCTCTCCAGACGTGAACGCCACGACGCCGACGGAGACAACGACGGAATCGACGAGGACGAGGACAGCAAGGATGACGACGACGGCGATCTGCTACACCCAGGGGGGGCCCTGGGCAGGACGAGTGTTGGCGCCAGCGTGCGCTTGTCCACCAAAGCCCTCGATGAGGGCCGAGACCGGCGGGGCGCTGCCGACGGAGCTGAACGGGGCGGGCACTCATGGGGCTAACGGCTAACATACGTCCTGAGGATCACCGGATGAAACTGAAGGGCTTCGGTGCGTCAGGACACTGATCAAAATCCTCTCAGTTCAGTAAGCTCTTGGCCTCCCTGGTCACCATGGTGACGCGCAGGGTCAAGATCATAGAACTGAAGGGTCTCCAGGCGCATACCAAGATGACGTGTTACAGCCGTCCAGGTGAGGGACAATCCAGCTGATCGTTGGCCGCGCGCGGTCCACACCCGCGTGTGGTGCGGGCTTCAGGTCCACAAGAAGACCAGAGGGTGCCCGAGATGCGACTGCGAGGGCCTCAGAGAGGAGCGCCAGGAGGCCCCGCGGCGCCATGGCAGGGTTCAGGGTCGGAACCGAAAAGACAAGATTCGAAAGGGTGCTTTGAGCTTGAACACTCAAGCTTGAGCGAAACTGGCTACGAAGATCACGCGTGGACCCCCACAACGCACCCGTTTCTATATATCAGAGGGCGGGACGTTGGCAAACGCGCTCGGAACACAATACGCCCCGCCTGCGGGGCGGAGAAGTCATGAGGACTACGTGTGTGCCATATCGTGGAGGGTGTCGGTTTCGAGATTGTGCGATACGCTCTGACTGCACGGTTGTCCCCAATAGGTGCCGAAAAAGGAAGTGTGGCAGAAAAGAGAGAGAGAGAGAGAAACAGAGAGAAAGAGAGAGATTCCCAGCTCCGAAGGCGCAAAGTATGCGTTCCTCGTTTGGTGGATGCCTCCTCTCAGCACGCGCAACGCAGTCCTCCTTCTCCCCCTCCTTTGGACGTTGTCCCTTTTCCTCCTCCTCCTCCTCCTCCTCCTCCTCCTCTGCTTCCTCCCTCCTCATTTTTGACGTTGCGCAAAAGTAAGGCCGAAGCCTAGCCTCCCTCCTCCTAGTCCTTCTCCTTCTCCTCCTTCTCCTTCTCCTTCTCCTCCTTTCTCCTCCCCCTTTCTTCCTTCTTTTTTTCTTCATCCCCCGCTTCCTCCTCCTGGGGAGGGGCCTGAGGCGCTGATTTTTGCTCAGCTCGTGGACCCTGGGCGCACCCGGCACCGAAGCCCGCAAACCAGCACACGCTGTGCCTCGTCCTCTTCCTGCTTGTCGTCGCCCACCTCCGCCCGGAGAAGGGCGGTGGAAACTGAAGGGGGGGTTTGGGCGGTGCGGAGTTCTCAGGACTGACCCAAGAAGAGCACGGAACCCCATCTGTCCTCTTCAGCTCGTGAATCGGTCGTCTGCACTGCGGCTCCCGAATTCGGTTTGCTGATCGAAAAATCCCAATCCTCGTCCTCATGGCCTTCCTCCCCTTTCGAATCATACTCACGTTCCCTCTGTCCTCCTCCTCCTGCTTCTCCTTGTCAGATTTTCAAGCAATCAAATGCTGTCTCCCGGTCGCAGGCTGCGAGAACTGTTGTGGCCCAGGGACTCCTGGTGACCCTTCGGGAAGCTCAAGAATTTTCCGACCCGCTTGGGCCGCCTGAATTTTCGACCACTTCCCTGGGGCGGCTTTTCCTGGTGAGCGGCCTACGCGAATGTCCTAATGGCTGAGTAGATTCTCGCAAGCTGCCGTTTTGCACTCCTCCTTGGCATCGTGCCGCGTGTTTCTGCAATGCGGCGCGCCGGCGTTTCTGATCGCGCCTCCCCAGGTTCAGAATATGGAGCATGTGTATGTGTACGTATGCATATATGTTTGCCTGTCGGCCTGTTTTTGTATGTATGTACACATGCATGCATGCACGTCTGTATGTGTGTATGTATGTATGCATGCACGTATGTCTGTATATACTATGTGTGTTTACATGGGTTGTTTGTTGTATTAGATATATGCATGTACACGTACATGTATGTATGGATGCATGTATGTGTGTATGGATGCATGCACGTGTGTATGTGGGTATGTATGTCTAATGTGCAGACCGAGTTGAGCTCAGGAAGCCTCAAGAAACCCACCCACTCGACCCCCGCACCGCCCCCGTGGCGGCCAGGATAAGGGGGAGGAAAGACTAGGGACGTGCAGGCGAAGCCTATACAACTGGGAGCGCGCATCAGGCGAAGCCTGTACAACATAAAAGAAACAGCAAGCGTCACTCACGATTATCAAGATGACCATCTCGAATTGTCAACAGACCACGAGATGACCAAAGCCATATCACATGTCACGTTACAGTCCTGACGCGCTGCGAACTGCCTCCTGACATATCCCTCGGCCGAGGGCTTCAAATCTTGAGTGACCTCATCCACTTCATCAAAGGAAAATCCTTGGAACTTCCCAAGGGCGGGATTGGGGTGGTCCCGAACAGCTGCAGAGGCACGCTTGCTGTTGGAGAGCATTGCTGGACCAGCGCCATGCATTAATACCCGCCCGAAGACTGTCACTTCATCATAATGTGCAAAACGAGTTGAGTTCAGGAAGCCTCAAGAAGCCCACCCACCAGACCCCCGCGCCGCCCCCGGCGGACAGGGAAAGGGGGGGGAAAGACTAGGGACGTGCAGGCAAAACCCGTGCAAACGGGAGCGCGCATCACGCGAAGCCTGCTCGGAATAAAAGAAACAACACGCGTCACTCACGATTATCAAGATGACCATCTCCAACTTTCAACAGACCACGAGCTGACCAAAACCATGTCGCATGTCACATTACGGTCCTGACGTGCTGCAAACTGCCTTCCGACATATCCCTCGGCCGAGGGCTTCAAATCTTGATTGACCTCATCCACTTCACCAGAAGAAATCTGCACTCCCAGTCGCACTCTGAGAATGGGCTCTGAGATGATGCCGAACCCCGGTGTCCGACCTGCGATACTATATGACTTTGTACTGGCCTCAAGGCCAAACCCCGCTAGTGCACCACAGCCAGTCTATCTGAGAATGGGCCCATCTGCCGAGACGGAACCAAAGGGGTGGGCGAGTGGTGGGCAGCTGGAACCTCGCGTGCGGTGAGCGGTGACCTGAGCACTGAGGCATCGACCGCCGCTGCGATAGCATCCTTGACTCTGGGCGCGATGCGCTCCAGCTCACCCCCATCGGCACCAGTCAGGGCCCATGGTGGATTGGCCCGCTGAAGTTCAAACCCTAAGCGAGCGAAATAATAGCGAACTGCCAGAACTGCCTCCTCGACTAGGAACACCTCCCAGTCCCATATGAAGAAGCTCTCCGTAAAATTGGCCTGAGAGGAGAGCCGCGCCGCCACGGGCGCCCGAACTGACACAGCATTGATTGATCTCCACAGTTCGACTGCCAAGTCGCATCTGGGACGACTGTCAAGCCGCGCTCGAGCTCCCTCATCATACTGGGGCGAGAGCGTGCCCCGATGCCCACGACAAAACGAGCGCCTGCCACGTCCAGGCGGCACCCCAGTAGATCTATGCCCGACCATGCTTCGTCAACGGACGTAGCTGAATTCCTTGCAACTGCAAGCGCAACTCCACTCACGGCCATGGTGAGATTCCTGGCCGCGAGTGCCGCAGCTCCCCCTGCTCCTGCCACATCCTCCACCAAGGACGCCGCAGCCTCGGCGCTCCAGGACATGCTAGGGGACATGCTCGGCGGGAAAGTGACGAAGAGCACTGGGAGGAGGGTGGCAGGGGCGAAGCACGGCCCACGCGCTGACCCGATCACCCCACTGCAATTGACAGCCATCTTGACGAAACTCACCTTTGCAACTCTGGCTTGATGTATTCTGGGCTGGGTCTGGGCGTAGAACTGCAGTCCTCCCGGTATCGCGTGTCCTGCTGCCTCTGGATGGGGGTGCTGCGAGCGCCGTGGGCGGCGGCGACATCCCCGGGCTCTTGGCCTTGGGCGGTGCGAGTACCAGCGAGACCGCCCCTGGGGAGGCCGCCCTCGACGCCGCCCCCGATGGAGGAGCACTTGAACGCTGAATCCAGCTGGTGGGTGTCCCGGGCGTGCTCGGCAGGGGTGGTGCGCTCTCCATCCATGCCAGCGCGGGGCCCTTGACCCAGCCCCCAGAGGTCTTGTCCTTCACGTAGCCCTTGGGGCCCACGCACTGGTAAATGACGCGCTCCCCAAATGAACGCCGAAAAGTACTGGCGCCAGCCCCTCTTGAGCCAGTGCAACTGTTGCGCGAAGCCCTTCGTGTTTAGCTGGGTGAGGATGTGGCTCGCGCCGACGATGTCGAAATAAATGCGCAAACTCCAATCCGAAATCCACTTCCCTCGTTCCCGAACTTCTTCAAACGAGAGCCCTCCGGCCCTCGAGTCACTGGCCCATCCTGCTCTGGGGCTACGAGGCCCCCACCCCATGGATAATCCAAGCGAGCCCTCGGCACCCTTGAGAACCTTGCGGTGCTGGGCCAAGCTGTAGGGGAAGAGCGGGGTCTCAGCCGGGGTGGCCTTCGTGATGTCCTCTAGCACCTCCAGGATGTCCCAGTCCTCCTGAAAGACACGAGCCGCCTGGGGCCTCTTGAGCTTCGCCCCCGTCCGAGCCCCGAGAGCAACTGATACCGCGGCGAGGTTGGTGTTCTCGCCCAAATCGCGAGGGGAGATGAGATTTCCAGGTAATATTCCCAGGAGATCCGAGGGGCGCAAACCCGCGTGGCACCGCACGATGAGAGCAAGGCCCAGACGGGGGTTCCCCTTGGAAGCCATGTGGGCCCCGAGGAGCTTGCCGGGCAACTTCCCGAGAGGCACCGTGTGCTTGCGCCCTGCATTTCTCTCCCATCCAGCAATCGCTGCCTTGCTCCACAGAAGTTTACCTCGCATCCGAGGAAAGGATAAATCCACTGACGCAACAGCATTCACGAACTTAACTGGAGCGAGGTGTACAATCTCATCATTTTTGAACTCAACTAAAAGATCGCCCCATTCGTCAGCACCGCTGGGACGTAGACCGCGCTGCAGGGCCCAAGTCGAGAACCTGAGCCCAGCGCTGCAATGAACTTCTAGAGTCTTCTCGGTCACCCGAGCTGCTTGGTCAGGGTCGACTCGGCGAGGTCCTGCGCGCCGGGCGCACCATGCCACGCCGCTTCCTTCTAGACAACTCATCCGCTGTCGGGTGTGCGGTGTCCACCCAGGGTAAGTATAGTTTGATGCCCGTCGCCACTGAGAGTGCACTTATCTTCCTCAGCAGGTAGCTCAGATGCGGGGCCGACGACCGCCCCTTCGCCGCTGAGGCCAAAGGCTCGTTGTCCTCCATGTTGCAGATGGCGCGGTCATGAGCTGCTGGGAGCAGAGAGAGGGCCCGGCATAACCTGACCACGGCACGGCCCTCACCCATAATGATGTGATCCGGGACTCGCCACCTGCCTGCGTCCAGCTCGTGCCACATCTCCTGGGGAATCTGCAACATTGTACGCGGGATGCGGGAAACTGGAATGCGCCCTCGTAGCTCACGGTCGGCGCGGTTCAGGCGCGGGACCGTGCCGTCCAGCCTCGGCGCTGTGCGTCCAGGCCTCGTTCCTGCTCCTATTACCTCCTCCGACTCCTCAATGGTGATGGGCGTGCCGACGATGCCGCATCCGCCGCGGTCGGTCCGATTGGCCCCCCCCGCGTCCGACGCGAACAGGAACGGGGCCGCGGGCAGGTCCAGCGCGCAGGTCATCATCGGGATCAGGTCCCTCATGACGCGCACCTCGCGGCGGACCGAGGCCCGCCAGCGCGCGATTTGCCCGTCTCTTCTCCAGCAGGTCGAAGACAGCGGCAGGGGCTGCCATGGGCTCGCGCCTCAGCAGGGCCCCCCGCAGCCACGCGCCCACCAGGGCCCTGAGCAACTCCACGTCTACCCAGGGCGTCTCCATGATCCACGTCAGCACCGCCTCCAAGTAGCTGGCCCTGGTGCTCGCCAGCCTCAGGCGAGGCGGACTGCTCTGCAACTCATAGCCCGCGATCTTGGAGCCCTCCTCGATCTTCTCGCGCTCGTTGACAACGAACCCTGCCTGCTCCCACGCGTCGGCGACCGTCTGCATCATCTGCTCGCTCGCCTTGTCTGCCGATCCTCCTCTGTGACGCGCTGCGGCACTCAGCCCGTCGTCCACGTGCGCGTAGATCGCCTGAAATCCAGGGCGTAGCCTCGCGCAGCCACCCCGGAGATAGCTCATTCAGCACAAAGAGGCCCTCCTTCTCCTTCTCGCAACTCCATTGTGCGTGACGGGGCTTCTCACGCCCCGCCCTCAGCCACCCACCTGGCCCCCGGCCCGTGGTCGGCGTCCGCGGCGCCGTCTTGGCCGCGCCCAGGGCGATCGCGCGACGCAGCCCCGGGGGGTAGGCCTGTAGCCTGCGCGACCTGAAGATGCCAAGCTCACCCTCCCCGTAGGCCTTCTCATGGCGGTGTCTGCCATCACGCACCAGCGCCTGCTCATCGATGCCGCCCAGATTCGAGGCCGGGGCGGTGGGCTTCTTCGACCGCCCGCCATGCATGCACTGGTCGATCCTGGTGGCCCGCGCGCCGTGTCTCTCCAGCATGCCCTTCGCCGCCTCCAGGTCCCAGATGCTTGGGCAGGGTTCCTCCTCCGGATCCGTTGGGCGCTCGAACAAGCGCCCTCCTCCGTGCTGCTCCTCCACATCGTGCGAGGCCAGGTGATTGAACAGTAGGACGTTCGCCTCCGTGACTCTCTCGCGCCCCTCCTTCGCCAGGTCACTCCTGCCCCAGGGCTCCGACCGACATCGAAGATGAGGAACGCAATCTCCGTTGAAAAGCCGCACTCCATGGGCTGGAACTGCGCTTCCCATAATTCCGAATTTTGGAAGCGCAATTTCCCTTGACAAGCCGGTGGGCGGGAATTGCGTTTCCCATACTTCGAATTTCGATGTTCGGGAAACGCCGTGCCCCATAATTCGAATTTTGCATTATGGGAAGCGCGGTTCTCCTGGTCAAGCCGCGCCCAATGGGCTGGAATTGCGTTTCACATAATCGCGAATTGCGGGAGGCGCGCGTTCCATTGAATAGTTCGCCTGGCGAGAGACCCAACCATATACAGCTGTGGATGCCGCAGGTATGAATATCTTCTTCGGTGGCGCTCCCTATGGGGCAACGAAACGCCGTGCTGTGGGTGAAACGCAGGGGGCAAGGGCCGTGCTAGATGGTGGCGGACGCATGCGGGCGGTGCCACTGGGGCCTTCGGTGGAGCTCCCTATGGGGCCACGAAGCGTTGTACTGGGTAGGTGAAGCGCAAGGAGCAAGGGCTGTGCCGGGTGGTGGCGGACGCGCGCGGGCGGTGCCACTGGGGCCTTCGGTGGGGCCCCCTATGGGGCCACGAAGCGCTGTATTGGGTGGGTGAAACGCACGGAGCAAGGGCTGTGCTGGGCGGTGGCGGACGCGCGCGGGCGGTGCCACTGGGGCCTTCGGTGGAGCTCCCTATGGGGCCACGAAGCGCTGTGCGGGGTGGGCGAAACGAATGGAGCAATTGGCTGTGCTGGGTGGTGGCGGACGCACGCGGGCGGTGCCGCTGGGACCTTCGGTGGAGCTCCCTATGGGGCCACGAAGCTTTGTACTGGGTGGGTGAAACGCAGAGAGCAAGGGCTGTGTTGGGTGGTGGCGGACGCATGCGGACGGTGCCACTGGGGCCTTCGGTGGAGCTCCCCCTATGGGGCCGCGAAACGCTGTGCTGGGTGGGTGAAGCGCAGGGGGCAAGGGCCGTGCTGGGTGGTGGCGGACGCATGCGGGCGGTGCCACTGGGGCCTTCGGCGGGGCCCCCTATGGGGCCACGAAGCGCTGTACTGGGTGGGCGAGACGCAGGGGGCAAGGGCTGTGCTGGGTGGTGGCGGACGCATACGGGTGGTGCCACTGGGGCTTTCGGCGGCGGGCCCCCCTATGGGGCCGCGAAGCGCCGCATTGGGTAGGTGAAACGCATGGGGCAAGGACTTGCTCCACGTCGCGCAAGGCGGGGCGCCTATGACTGTGCCGATTAGGCTTTGCTCGATCATCTCCAACAGCATCGCGATCAGGGAGGGGCCCGCCAGATCCCACCCGTGGTCGAAGGCGAGATCGACCCCGAAGAAAAAAGAGCGGCACCCCGTACTCGACCGCAAACTCCCCACATAATGTTGAACGTCCATCTTCCTCCGGCCGCCCGCGAAGGCGTGCAGCGCAATGATCGCCCGATGCCGCTCCTGCTTCAGGTCGCGGACCTCGGCCCGGAATTCTTGTGGCGAGAGTCCTGCCTCCTGGCGCCGCTCGGCGCGGCGCCTGGCCTTCTCCTTGACCCACTCGACACCCTCTGCGACGGCCTCGCCAGGCAGCTCCAACACCTTGCCCTTCACGGGGCGCCCCGGGGCAGTTGATCTGACCGGCGTCCTGCCCACCGCCTCCAAGTTGATGCACGTCAGGATGTGGGCCGCATGTGATGGCCCCATCGGCAGCCTGGTGTAGCAAGGGCACACCGGAGACCGCTCCTGAAGCGAGCTCCTCAGATCCTCAGGCGGTAGGGGCCGCGCGGCTGCTGCAAGGGTAGCTGGCGTAGCCATCCGCTTCCGCTTCGACTCTGGCAAGAAGCCGCAGAGAACGCGTTCACACCGTGCCGCGTGCATCTCCATGCCCGGCGCTCGCATCATCGCCGGCGCACCTCATCCTCCGAGACCATGCTCGCTTCGACGTCGTACATCGCCCCAGAGAAAATTGGTCGGCGCCGCCGTGATAAGTTTCCTCAACTTATAACGTCCTTCTTCGACACCGCCGAGACCGAGACTCCATTTATAATCATCACATCGCTCCTCGGCTTGAACACCCGCACTCCTGGGGGGAGATCCTCGCAGTGTAAATGAGATATCCACTACTCCATCTGACCCCCAAAGAAGCCATGCTGTCTCTCTAACTCCTCCACGTGCTGCGTGGACTTGCCCGCCATCTCGATCACGTTCTCCTCCTCCGCATAGTGCGCCGCCTCGTCCTCCGGCGGCGCCTCGAGAAGCGGGGCCTCCTTCATCGTCGTAACCTCGTCCACCCTGTCCGCCGCAAACTCCGCGTGGGCGTCTCTCCTGCGCGCTCTCCGGTAATCTATCAAGTCCGACTTCAATAACTCACACGTCGCTTGTGCGCCAGTCACTGGATGCAGCCGGCGAACATAGAGCTGGTCCTTAGCGCGCTGGATAGCCCGCGCCTGTGCCCGCCCGACCGCTGAATTCGTCGTCGCATCGCAAGAATACTTCTGCTGCCATGGTGTGGTCTGCTGCTTATTGCCCAGATAGGTCGAGTTGAGGGCAATAAGCATTCGATTGGCGACTTTTCTCACCATCTGCTTCCAATGAAGGCGCTGCCTACTTCGACCCGATCACACTGACACAAGACCTGGTTGTGCAAGGAGTGGAACTGGAAGAGCTGCATCACTGGCGCCGAAAGCAGAGGCCATATCAGAAACTGAATGGAAATTCGATATATGGCTCGACTTCGCTTCTTCACTCGGCTTCTCTGATTTAGCAACCCATCACTCTGACCCCCGAGGTCGGTGCCCTCTGGCCCTCGAAACCCCGATGGGTGTAGAGACTGAGCAGTGCGTGCATGGGGGAGGCCCCGCAGGTCGGCACCCTCTGGTCTCTGGTGCCCCGTCAGGTGAGAGGACTGAGCGATGCGTGCCTGGGGTGTCGTCTCTCATGCACTCATTCTGGTACTGTCGCTGCTCTCCGCGAGCGTATCACTGCCCTCTGCCTCGCGACTCCTGGCAGCGGGCCCCCGGGAGACGTCGGCCTCCCGAACCGCTCTTCGGTGCTCCGCGTCCGCGGCCCTGGTTTCCCTTATCTTTGCCGCTCTGCCGCCGTCGTAGTTCTGGAGCCACCCATTCTGATCTTACTGTGCGCCGTCGCCTCCGTGATGAGCCAGCCAAGCGCGATGCCCACTCCGCTTCCTGGGGCCGTGGCTGCTCGTAGTCTAGCTGCTCCTGCCTTGTCGTGCGTCCTCGACTCGTACACGAACGCCGACAGGTGTCGCAGCCCGATCTCCGCGTTGTCGTTCGTGTTGAGGCATATCATCAGGTCCTGATCTGTCGCGCACTTCCCCAGCTCGAAGTCTCAGGTCGCCGCGGTACTCCGCAGGGACTGCCACTTTTCACCTCCTCGATATCCCTGGAACTGCTGCTGAAACCGATGTCGAATGCTCGTGCTGCCCGCTGCCCGTATGTTGCGATAGATCTCCATCCCAGCCCGCTTGAAGTCTGGCGGCACCGAGTGGGCCCAGGAGTCGACCTCTGCTCCGCCTGCCTCTGCGGCAGGCGCCCCGAACGTGCCGTCGAACGAGGCGGTCGTCGCCAGACTCTCGAACCCCGTGAGGACCACTTCCATGGCCTTCGCGTCAGGCGGCGAGAGCGCGCCTTCCCCTGCGTATCCTCTGGCCGCAGGGGCCGCCTGCACGGCGGGGTCCAAGTTCCCCGCCTTCTCGAGCTCGGACACATGGTGCCAAAACCTGCGGCCCCACCGCGGATCTGAGCTCGCCCCGGCGTGCAGCGTCACAAGCATCTCCTTGAGTCCTCTCGCGCATGTCGCCGCCGACGTCGAGGCCTGCGCGCCAGGCCCTCCAGGGCCTCCTGCGCGCGCTCCTGCTGCAGGAGGGCTCGCCGCGGCCGCGGCCGCCGCAGGGGTGGCGGCGGCTGCCGCAGGCGGCGCCGCCAAGCCGCGCGGGGCCGCTGCCCGCGTCCGCGGGCCCGCGTCGCCCCCCCCCCCCCCCGCACTGAAGGCGTGGAACGCGTCCATGGCGGGGCCCACGCTGGGGGGGGGGGGCGCCGAAACCGCAGGCTGAGACCGCCAAGGCACCCGCGCAGGCAATCGACGACATGCTCACGTAACAGACGAGTGGCCCAAAAACAAGAACATGTTCTTAGAACATAAAAAACCGATGCGCTAAACGGAAGCGGTGCAAGCCATACCTGTGAGCAAGCCAGGGCGCCTGGTCACCGCGTGAGGAAAAATGATAATTCCCGCAGCACGAGGCCGAAGCGAAGAGGATGACAGCGTCGCTCGAAACGACGACAGTTATGACATTGTCTGTCACACAGGCCCAGAAAAGGCCGCCACAAAACAATTCGCAAACCGCACCCTAGCGTAACCGCACCGATTGCAGTCGCCGGTAAATATACATTCCCCAAGGAATTTGATGACAATGGAAGTCCGGAGCATCCTTTGGATTTCCAGGGGGGAGTCCCATTCCTCTCGCGCCCCTTTCATTTACAGAAAGACAAGCGCGCATGCGCAGCGCGCCCCGCGACCTCCGCCTTGGACTGCCAGAATTCTGATGATATTATGATGCAGCTCTGTTTGGGCTCTGACCTGAAACTCTGATTAATCTCCGGCTTAGCAGAAACTCTGATTTGGCTCTGGCCTGAAACTCTGATTCATCTCTCTGGTTTTGCTGAAGCTCGGAATCAGCTCAGACCAGAATTAAATCAGAGTTTCGAAAATCAGAAATGAAACAGAGTTCCGGGCCAGAGTTGACTTAGAGTTGGGTCAGAGTATTATTCCAGTTTTTTGGAATGAAATATTTGAGGCTAGTTTGCCTCCAAAAACACACACTCAACCCTACACCCGTGCAATTATTGCGCAACTTCACACTCGTGGTCATGACCTTAGAAGACACCTCAAGCGAGATCCCAAACTCGAAAACGAGCCACCCTCGATCCGAGCAGCGCTAAACTGTGCTCTCACACAAGGTAATGCAATCGAAGGCCGCCCTCCTGCAAGCATTTACAACGAATCCGCGCGGCACTAATGCGAGAGCCCCATTTTGAAAACGACCCGTGCTCCATCCACATAACCCTTGCAATGCGATGCCACGTACGTGGGCGACGCTGGGGCGCGAGCCCCACTTCGAGAAGGAACCGCTCTCAATCATTGTGACAGTTGCAAGGTGGTATGACGAAATGTGCGCAGCGCTGAGGCGCCCTCTGTTTCCCTCCTCCTCCTCCTCCCGCCTCCTGCCCCCTCCTGCTCGTGGCCCCCCCTAATGACCTCGGCGCAAACCAAACTCAACCAATTCAGAAAACATGCGCTGCAATCTTTCGTGGTTGGCTTCCCGCACCCGGTTCAGCCAACATGCAAGGCCACCTCCAGGGCCGCGAGCGGCGCCCAACTACGGCTCGGCCAAACTCAGGCTTTGCAGGATCCTGCAGGGTCCAACTTTCTGGCCGAGCCCCGTCTGCGCTGAACCCCGCTGCGCGCGCCCCGACTCCTTCCTGCCCCGCACGCGCCGGCACTCCTTCTCCACGCAGCGGCATGCGAGCGCTACCGGGGGGGAACAGTCTCCCCAGTCTGCGCGACTTGGGCGAGCAGCTGGCGGAGCTGAGCGGCGCGCACCAGGGGGGGCAGGGCATCTCGGGTTTCGAGGGTCGGTCTGATCGATGATCGAGGGTCGGGGCGGAGCGAAGGTCGAAGACCCAGGATCGACGGCCGAAGGTCGAGGCGGCCGAGGACAGAGGATCGAGGGACGCAGGGATCGAGAGCCAGGACTCGAGGACCGAGGCCGAGAGGGCCGTGGAGCGATGGCCCGGCGGAGCGAGGATCCACGATCGAGAGGGTGGAAGACAGATGAGCGGCTCTCGGACGTCTTCCGCTGTTTGAGGTTCTCTGGAGCGCCCCGCGTGGCCACGGCTGCACGCGGGTCTCGGCGGCGAGCCCGGGGGGGAGTGAGAGGGGGCGGGCCTTCTCAGAAGGCTCGGAAGTCCCCTGGCCTTCTGAGAAGATTTCTGAGCCTTCCCCGAAGACACCGACAACTTCTCCGAAGGCTGGAAGGCTTCTGAGACGCCCCGCCGCCTGCTGAGAAAGCCTTCTCCTTCACAATTAACTACGCAATATGCATACTACTCTCCTCCCTCCCCTGATGACGTCCGGAAGATACCTGGCCCCCACCCGCGTACTGCTTTTTACGCATCGGATTCCCGGGAAATGGGTTTTCGCTGGGGTTTTGTTTCAAAATGTTGCTTCGCTGAAGCGCTGGCCCCATTTCTACGCCTCTGGTTGTTTCATACTGTGCTCCCGCTGCAGCGCGGGCGTCCTCGGTCCTTCCAAATGGGCCCCAAAATCTAGAAAATGCCCCGCGCGATGTTGAAAGCAGAGCCAGCGGGTGATCTCCATCAGCCCCGCCTTGCATGGAGCTTTTGAGTAAGCCCAAGAAGCTAGACGGTGGAGCCACGACTCCAGACTGGCCCAGACCTCTCGAAGACGATCCACTTACCCTCCAAAGAACCCGGCGCCATGCCATGACGTGCTGTGCGGTGTTGTGTTCTGAGCCGCCGTGCGATGCCATGCTTGGCGTTGCAATGCTTTGTGATGCAATGCTTCACTGCGCAATGCCACGCCATGCTATGGCATGCCATGCTCTGCCGTGCTCTTCTACGCCATGCCATGCCATGCCCTGCTCTACCATGCATCGCGTACCCTCTCGGGGCGTTGACCTAAAGAACCCTAAATAAGGAACGAGGCCCCTTTTTCACAAGTTCAACTTCGGTTTACCTTCGAAAACCTAAGGACAGCCTAAGGCAAACTGTGAAACAATCAAGGAACACCGAGCCCCTCCCCAACGCAAAGGGTTCCTTCTTCAGCGCCCCAACTGTATGCATGGTCTGCCAATGCACCTTTCACGTGCACGGCTTCTGTCTCTCTTGGCATAGCGATCATACGCCGCGGCTAACGCGGGCCGCAAGTGTGACACGCCACGCGGATGACAGAACGCATACGCAGGGACTTTCGCCGCGGAACGCTTACGCGCGAATGTCGACGCAATCGACCTCGTTATCTTCCGTCGCATCTGCGAACCTAGGCCCTAGGCTCAGGGCCCACGGCCGCCCCCCCTCCCCCCCCGAGATGAGGTGGGTACCAGTGTCCCTCAGGCCGCCCCACGGCGGCGGCGGCGGCGACGACGACGACGACGAGGCTGCCGACGACGACGACGACGACGACGACGACGACGACAATGACGACGACGGTACGGACGCCGTCGGGCAATCCGTAAGCTTGGGGCGTGCCTCCTGTTCCCTGCTACGTTGCTCCCTGGACTCTTCTCGGATCCCATCCCTCTCTCCTGCTCCTCTTTCCCCCTCCTGCTTCTCCTCCTCCCCCTCACAATTCCCCATCCTGATCCCTGCTCCCATCCCCGACCCTCCGAGATAATCCTGCCTTCTCGCCCCTCCTTCTCAGAAAGTGCCCGCCCCCTTCTTAGAAGGCGCCCCCCTTCACAGAAAGTGCCCGCCCCTCTTGGCGCACGCCGCCGGAGAATCGGCGGCCTGGCATCACCGAAGGGGGGAGGCGTGACCGCGCCTACAGCAGTGGACAAAGCGCACGGGTGAGACTGGCCGTGCCTCGGAGAGCACAAGCGGGGAGGAAGGGGGAGGAGGATAGAGGACAATCGATGGGGGCAAGGGCTCGGAAGATGGCACGAGCGCGGAGCATGGGGGAAGATGATGATGGTGCTGATGCTGATGCTGATGATGATGATGCTGATGATGGTGCTGTTGATGATGACGTTGATGATGGTGGTGGTGATGATGACTACGACGACGGCGGCGGCGACGGCAACGACGACGACGATTGACGATCAGGATGAAGAGGATCATGTGGAGGAGGATTATGTTGAGGGGAGGAGGAAAGGGCGGAGGAGGAAGGCGACAAGGAGGAGGACGAGGATGAGGATGAGGATGAGGATGAGGATGAGGAGGAGGAGGAGGAGGAGGAGGAGGAGGAGGAGGAGGAAGGGAACGATGAGGAGGGGGGGGGAGAGAGGGAGGGAGGAGGGAGGATAGAGGAGGATGAGAGGGGAGAGGGAATGATGAGGGGGAGGTGGAGGAGGAGAGAGGAGGCCCTGGAGGGTCGAATTCGTGATCTGGGTCAAAGGGGTTGTGACCACCAAAAGGAGGCTCGTCTCGCCGCCGGGGTGGGGAGAAGAGGAGGGAGGAGAGAGGGATGGATGGATGAGGATGAGGATGAGGATGAGGATGAGGATGAGGATGAGGATGAGGAGGAGGAGGAGGAGGAGGAGGAGGAGGAGGAGGAGGAGGAGGAAGGAGTCTCGTGGGTTCTCAAACATGCGATGTCTTGACTTTTCAATCTGGGGTGCCCAGATGTCCCAACCCTTTCCCCAGCGCCGGCTTCTCATCCCGAATCGTTTTCTGACTGCAACTGGGCCCAGCGAGGCCCCCCGGAGGCCGAAAATGGTCTAAGGGAGGAGGGAGGGGAACAGGAGGGGGGACGGCTAGAGGAAGAGACAAAACTGAATAACCATAGACTTTCGGAGCTCCGCATGGATTCCTTGGACGGGCGCTGGGCTCCCCTCCATGGCGCGCTCCGCGAGCCAGGGGCGGCACTGGAGACGCCGCCAAGGGGGCCCAGCGCCGATCCAAGAAGTCCGCTCGGAGCTCCGAAGGCTGATGTTTATGCAATTTCGATTTTCCTCGCGATAGATGGCGACATTCGAACCCTACCTCCACCAACCATCGATTTTCCTGAATCGATGTGAAGCGGGGGTAAGGTTCGGATTTCGCCACGTATTCGACGAATTCCCACCCCTGCCCCCGCCGCCCATGGAATTGTTGCCTGAATCATGCATCGGCGAGGGAGGACGGTGCTGCGGGCAGGAAACACGTGGGGAGGCAACACGGCTCTCTGGGTCGGGGATCTACTGACCAGGGTCAATGCAAACCCGGGTTAGTCGGGCTCTGCAGGATCCTGCAGGATCCTGCGCGCAAGCCCGGTCAAAGCACCCCTGGCTCTGCAGGACCCTGTAAGATACGGCGCTCTGGCTGACCCCCGTTTGCATTGACCCCCGTCTCAAGGCTCGGCTACACGCGAGAGTGACCCCAGGCAGGAGTGACCTTTGGTGCGCGGACTGCGGGGGCGCAGTGTAGCCAACGCCAAGCACGCAACAGCAGCCGCCAGCGCATCGCGCTCAGCGATCGGGGGGACCCAAGTGAGCCCGCACCAAAGATGACTCCGGCGAAACGTCACTCTTACGTGGGGTCGATCTCGAGGCTCCCGAGGGAGGGGGTACTCCGGTGGCCCCGCGGCTCGTCGCGCGCGCGATGGGCTCCGCGCCGCGCCCACGCGGGGAGCGGTTGCGGAGGCGTCACCTGCGGCCTGTCGCGCGCGCGGCAGCTGCGGCGACCGGAGAGGCCGCCGCCGTTGCTGTCGTCGCCACCGCTGTCGCCGCTGCCGTCGCCGTCATCGTCACCGCCGTCGCCGCCGCCGCCGTCGCCGTGGTGGTCGCCGCCGCCGCCGCCGTCGCCGTTGTCGTCGTTGCCGTCGCTGCCGCCGCCGTCGCCGTGGTGGTCGCCGCCTCCGCCTTCGCCGTCGTCGCGCCCTCGTCGCCGTCGTCGTCGTTATCGTCGTTGTCGTCATCGCCGCCGTCGTCATGGCACTCGTCGTCATCGTAAACCTCGGCGGTTCAGAAGGGCCGCCGGGGAAAACAGTGAGGACGTCGGCTGGCAGACGGCGGGTCGTCGTCGTCGCAGGCGTCGCCGCCGTCGCCGATATCGTGCCGTTTTCGCGTATGTCCTCCTCGTCCTTCGATTTGTCCTCCGCCTTGACCTGTTCCTCCCCCTTCCTTCATTTTTCACTCGTTCCTTTTGTTGAAAACTCCTTTCGGCTGACCACCAGACGTATCGGAAAGGGCGGGTTGGGCGTTTCGCCTGAGACTTCGTCCTGATGACCCTGACGCTTGGCATTTCCAACGGTCACGCGGATGGCGCGGGATCGTTTTCAAAAATGGTTTTCGCCCGAAAGCCCGCGCATATTTCTCTCATCATGTTCCAAAAATTACACGGATCGGCGTTGTGCGTGTCCGCTTGCCAAAGATTCTGGTTTACGGAATTGCACCGCGCGCACTTGCCCCAATCGTTTTCCCAATGTGGTGTTCGCTTCAACGCCGCGCGCGTTAGTATTACACATGTCCGAAAATCTCACGGATGGAAGGGGATGTTCAAACAGTAATTCGCTCCCTTGCGCCGTGCACATTCGTCTCACAACGTTCCACCAGCTTCACGGATGGAGGGGGTGGCTTTTAACACGTGGTTTTCGCTTTAGCGCCGGAGCAATTTCGCGAATATGGTTCCATTTCAACATATGGCTCTTGCCTTACAGCCGCACGCACTCGCCTGAATAATACTAACACAAAAAACGCGGAACGTCATCGAAATGCATCTCTCGCCCCCACGCCGAGGACATTCCGTTTCAACGCATCCAGCACTGACACGGAGAAACGTTGGTTTCGTATCAAGCTATGTTATCCACCGTGGACCCGAAACCGTGTTTCTAGTATTATACGTTGTGCAACACAGATGGAATAATACATGTGGTGCGATCTACGTGGCGCGTGATATGCGATGCAACTGCCGCGGTGCAATCTAACTGGTGCAATCTGTGTAGCGCATTTGACTTTTACGAACAAGTTGACACATCCCATGCTCCGGAAAACACCCCACCCACCCACCCGCAACTCGACAAAACCCATGCGGCGGCGATTGCGATGAGTGCTTGGCGTTGGCTGGTGCATCTATCTCTGCGGCCGCGCCAACCCCAGCACGCGCGCGCAACGGCCAGTTAGTTTGGCGCGACCGACGCGGTCGCGGCGGCGCTCACCGAAGGGCGCAACCCAACGGGCACTTCAGTGCGAGTCGGCGAATTGGGCGGCGCCGGTATCATGGCAACGTCAACGACGGTAGACGCGATGATGACCAGCGACAGCGGCGCGGCCAGTGACGGCGCAGACGTTGATCGCGCCTGCGACTATGACGGCGTCCTCGCGTCGAAAACGTAGGTTTTCGAACAGACTTCGACGTGCGCGCGCGGCCGACGCGCGAGACTGGCACGCATGGCGTGCTTTGACACGGATCGTGCCCACCCAGCACGCGCACATGGGCGCGCGAATGATTTCGGCATGCGGCGCGAGAGGCCCGTTTGAAAGAATTCCGTGCAATCCTTGATCATCCTACGGTTTCCTTAAGAATTCGCAAGAGCACGAGCGCAATCTTTTTCTGAAAATTTATGTTGCGAAAACTGATCTGCGTTTTTGAACACACTTTTTTGAACCGTTGCGAAACTAGAGGTTTTTGACGGATGTCAGCACGCGCGCGCGCCGACGCGCGCGCGTGCCCTTCGCCCCATTTCTTGCAAGGGATTTTCGCGGCAGCACGCGCGCCAGGGCGTTCGAGCGACTTCGATATGCGCGCGCGCGAAGCCTTTTGGCCGCATTGTATGGAAATCTGGAACAACCACATGTTTTCTGAACAATTTGAAAGAACGCAAGCGCACGTTTCTATTTTTCTGTGAAGCCGGACGCTCGACTGTCGCAGCGGCGAGCGCGTGCGTTTTTTTTGTTTTGTTTCTCTCTCTTTTCCCCCTTCAAGGGGTCCTTGAAAACTGATGGTCGTTGATAAACGAGTGCGCGAGCATTAGATTTTCATTTTTTCCCGCGCGGCTGGTGGGGGGGGGGGGGGGGGCCCCCCCCCCCCCCCCCCCACGGGGCGGCATGAACCCGCAAGGAAAATGAGCAAGGAGGCGGAATCGCTCGTGAATTGCAACGCGCGGGGCCGAGTTGACAGCCCCGCGGTGGGAGTATAATCGGACTTCTTTACGAAAGGAGAATACATAGCGTGCAATATAAGAGGTTGCGCAGTCAATGCGGTGCCAACCAACGTGGCGCAATCTATGTTGCGCGATCTATGCTGAGCGACCTATATGGTGCAAACTATGTGGTGTAATTGGTTTTTACAGACGAATAGTTGACGCATTCCGCGCTCTTGCAGACATCCCACCCGCCCACCCGCAACCTGGCTTGCAAAACCCATGCGGCGGCGATTGCGATGAGCGCTTGGCTTTGGCTGCTGCATCCGTGCAGCCGCGCTAGCCCGCGCGCGCGCAGCGGCCAGCTAGTTTGGCGCGACCGACGCGGTCGCGGCGGCGCACGCCGCTGGGCGCATCCCGACGGGCACTTCAATGCGAGTCGGCGACTCGGGTGGCGCCGGCACCATGGCAAGGTCGACAGAGGTAGACGCGATGAAGATCACGTCGGCAACGACGACCGCGCGGCCAGCGACGGCGCAGATGCTGATCGTGCCGACGACGATGACGGCGCCCTCGCGTCGGCGATGGCGGCGTGGGAAGAGTTCGGCGCGCGCGCGCGGCCGACGCGCGAGAGTGGCCCGCGCGGCGTTATTTGGCGCAGATCGTGCCCCCCGAGCACGCGCGCATAGGCGCGCGAATGAAATCGGCCTGCGGCGCGAGAAGGCCGTTTGGCAGAACTCCGTGCAAATCTTGAACAACCTACGGTTTTCCTCAGAAGTCGTAAAAGCGCGAGCGCAATCTTTCCTGAAAACTGACGTTGCGAAACCATGTGTCGTTTGTATATTTTTGGACGCTCGTTTTTGACATGATTTCGATACCGAAGGTCTTTGACGGGGGTCGGCACGCGCGCGCGACGACGCGCGCGCGCACTTCGCCCCATGTTTTTGCAACGGGTTCTCGCGACATCACGCGCGCAAGGGCGTTCGGGCGATTTCGACGCGCGCGCGAAGCCCTTGTGTCTTTATATATATATATATATGTATATATATATATATATATATATATATATAGCTTAACACATCCCTCGGCAATTCGCAACTGCGCGCGCGACCACTTCTCCCAACCATCCTGTGGTGTTGGGTCCTCGTTTTGGAGAGACGGTGCCGCGCGTCTCTCTTTCCTTCCTCCCCCCCCATCCTCCCTCCCCCCCTCCTTGCCTCTGCTCTCGGCACACCTCTCGCGCGCTTCGTAGCCCCATGGGGAGCTCCACCGATGGCCCCGGCGGGGGGGGGGTCGCATGCGGCCCCCCCGCCCAGGGCAGCGTTTCGTGTCCCCATAGGGAGCTCCGCCGATGGCCCCAGTGGGGGGGGGGTCGCATGCGGTTCCCGCACCCAGGACAACTTTTCGTGGCCCCATAGGGAGCTCCGCCGATGGCCCCAGTGGGAGGTCGCATGCGGTTCCCCCGCCCAGGGAAGCGTTTCGTAGCCCCGTGGGGAGCTCCGCCGATGGCCCCAGCGGGGGAGGGGGTCGCATGCGGTTCCCCCACCCAGGGCAACGCTTCGTGGTTCCATAGGCAGCTCCGCCGAAGGCCCCAATGTGGGAGGGGGGTCGCATGCGGTTCCTCCACCCAGGGCAGCGCTTCGTGTCCTCATGGGGAGCTCCGCCGATGGCCCCAGTGGGGTGGGGGGGAAGAGTGTCGCATGCGGTTCCCCAACCCAGGGCAACGTTTCGTGGCCTTACAGGGCTCTCCGCCGATGGCCCCAGTGGTGGTGGGTCGCATGCGGTTCCCCCACCCAGGGCAGCGCTTCGTGTCACCATAGGGAGCTCCGCCGATGGCCCCAATAGGGGGGGGGGTCGCATGCGGTCCCCCCGCCCAGGGCAGCGCTTCGTGGCCCCATAGGGAACTCCGCCGATGGCTCCAGTGGGGGTGGGTTGCATGCGCTTCCCCCGCCCATGGCAGCGTTTCGTGTCCCCAATGGGAGCTCCGCCGATGGCTCCAGTGGGGGGGTCGCATGCGGTTCCCCCGCCCAGGGCAGCGTTTCGCGTCCTCATAGGGAGCTCTGGCGAAGGCCCCAGTGGGGTTGTTCGCATGCGGTTCCCCCGCCTAGGGCAGCGTTTCGTGACCCCATAGGGAGCTCCGATGATGGCCCCAGTGCGCGGGGGAACTCCACCGTAGGCCCCAGCGGCTGCTCTCGCATGCGGTTCCCCCACCCAGGGCAGCGCTTCGTGGCCCCATAGGGAACTCCACCGTAGGCCCTAGCGGGGGTGCCCGCATGCGGTTCCCCCACCCAGGGCAGCGTTTCGTGTCCCCTTAGGGAGCTCAGCCGGTGGCCCCAGTGTGGGGGGTCGCATCCGGTTCCCTCGCTCAGGGCAACGCTTCGCGGCCCCATAGAGAGCTCCGCCGATGGCTCCAGCGGAGGGGGGGGGTCGCATGCGGTTCCCGCACCCAGGGCAACGTTTCGTGTCCCCATAGGGAACTCCACCGAAGGCCCCAGTGGGGGTGCCCGCATGCGGTTCCCCCACCCAGGGTAGCGCTTCGTGGCCCCATAGAGAGCTCCACCGAAGGCCCCAGTGGGGGTGCCCGCATGCTCTCCCCTACCCAGGGCAGCGCTTCGTGGCCCCATGGGGAGCTCCACCGAAGGCCCCAGTGGGGGTGTTCGCGTGCGGTTCCCGCACCCAGGGCAGCGTTTCGTGGTCCTATAGGGAACCCCACTGAATGCGTTGCTCACAAAGGCGGTACTCACAACTGCATATGGTTGGGTCCTTCGCCAGGCTAATTCTCTTTTTGTACAAACCAGCGCTGCGAGACCTCGTGCGTTTTCTTGGCGCTCGATTTTAACCCTTGCGAACGCGAAAATGTTGGAGGGATGTCGGCATGCGCGCGCGACGACGCGCGCGCGCACTTCGCCCCTTTGTTGCAAAGGGAATCTTGAAACATCAGTTTGTTCTCAAGAAACTATCCCAGTGCGACCCTACCTGGGAGTTGGAGCCCCTAGGAAAGCAGCATTCGTAGTGACATCATAGCTAAGCTACAGCTAAGCTGAAGCTAAGCTAAGGCTCAGCTGAAGCTAAACTAAAGCGAAGTTAAACTAAGCTAAAGCTAAGCTAAAGCTAAGTTAAAGTTAAGCTAAAGTTAAGCTAAAGCTAAGCTAAAGCTAAGCTAAAGCTAAGTTGAAGCTAAGCTAAAGCTAAGCTAAAGCTAAGCTAAAGCTAAGCTGGAGCTTTGCTAAAGCTTTGCGGAATATGTGCTTAAGCTTTGCTTAAGCTTTGCTAGAGCTAGGCTAAAGCTAAGCTCGAGCTAAGCTCAAGCTGAGCTCAAGCTAAGCTCAAGCTAAGCTAAAGCTAAGCTCAAGCTGAGCTAAAACTAAGCTACAGCTAAAGCTACACTAAAGCTAAGCTCAAGCTAAGCTAAAACTACACTAAAGCCAAGCAGAAGCTAAGCAAACTCTAGCTCAGCTAAACCATTGCTAAAGCTAAAGCTAAAGCTAAAGGTAAAGCTAAAGCGAAAGCTACAACTCCCAGGGGGCTGGGGGAACCGCTCCCAGCGGGCCGGGGGAACCGCCCGGGGCGGGTTGCACTGCCCGGCCCCTTTAAGCACAGACAATAAGAACCCTTCTAGGCAGAGCCTAGGTAGGGCAAAAACAGCGCTCGCAATATGCGCTGCAAAGGGTGGCGTGTGGGGGGAGGGGGCACCGGCCCCCCTGGCGCAGTAAGAACTGATATCTAGGGTGGGCGATGCGGCAGAATCATGCAAGTTACAACGCGCGAGGCCCAGTGGATAGCCCCAGGGGGTGGTGGGGGTGGAGTCTAATTTCTTGTAGGAGAGGAGCATCTGCGCGGTGTAGTTTACCTTGCCGAACTTGAAGTTCCTTCCCCACGCCACTGATCGCGCATTTGCCCCGCCCGCCCACCTGCAACTTGGTTTGCAAAACCCATGCGGAAGCGATTGCGATGAGTGCTTGGTTTTGGCTGGTGCATCTCTGTGGCCGCGCATGCTCGCGCGCGCGGCAGCCAACTTGTTTGGCGCGACCAGGGCGGCCGCGGCGGCGCTTGCCGCTGGGCGCATCCCAGTGCGCACTCTAGTGGGAGTCGGCGACCTGGGCGAGCGCGGCACCACGGCAACGTCGACAGCAGTAGACGCGGCGATGTTTATAGCGATGCCGGCGGCGATGCTGGCAGCGTCGACGGCGCGGCCAGCGGCGGCGCGGATGCTGATCGCGCCGAACACGACGACGGCGCCCTCGCGACGGCGATGAAGGTTTTGGAAGGAGTTCGACGTGCGCGCGCGGCCGACGCGCGAGTGGCCCGCGCGGCAATATTTGACGAGGATCGCGCCGCCCCAGAAACGGATCGCGGCATTATTTTGGGCACGAGCGCGCGCGCAGCCCGCTTGGTAGCCATGTCGATGGCAATCTTAATAAACGCATGATTGCTAAAGTATTCGCAAGAGCGCAGGCAAGGTTTTCGTCTCGTTCTTGGAAAATCCGCGCTGCGAAACCAAATGTTTGCATTATTTTTTTGGGCGCCCCATTTTGAAACCCTTGCGACGCCTGAGGCCCCATGGAGAATTCGGCGCGCGCGCGACGACGCGCGCGCGAGCGCTTCGTATCATGTGACGCGCGGGATTCTTGGCAACTTATGCGATTGCATCAGCGAGTGCGCGCGCGACGAAATCTTGCCGGAGAGGACGGCGGGGGGCGCCGACGCCGGCCCCCCTGGGGCGGCGCGAGCTCGCATTTAGAATGGGCGACGGGGCAGAGTCACATGTAAATGGCAATGCCGCAAGAGCGGGCGATAATCCCGGCGCGGGGGGGGGGGGGAAGCGGGGGGGTGTCTGTTTTAGATAAGAGGATCCACCAATGCTCAACGCGAAATTGCCCATTCCACTGCTCGCGCAAACATCCCGCCCGCCCATCCGCGACTTGGCATGTGGGCCCCGTGCGGCGGAGAGTGCGATATGCGCTCGGCGCTGGCCGGCGCATCCTCGCGGCCGCGACGGCCCGCGCGTGCGCGCGCGGCGGCCGGCTACCTCGGCGCGACCGACGCAGCCGCGGTGGCGCTGACCGCTGGCCGCACCCCAGCGGGCAATTCAGTGCGAGTCGGCGACATGGGCGGGCACAGCATCGCGGCGACGTCGACAGCGGCAGTCGCGGATATGATAGTAGCGATGCTGGGGGCGGTACTGACAGCGACGACGGCGCGGCCAGCGGCGGCGCGTTTGCTGTCGCGCCGATGACGACGACGGCGCCCTCGAGTCGGCGATGAAGGTTTTGGAAAGAGTTTGACGCGCGCACGCGGCCGGCGCGCGGGGGCGGCCCGCGTGGCAGTGCGCGACGCGGGCCGCGCCCCCCCACAGCGCGCGCGCAAGGGCGTTCGAATGATTTCGGCATGCGGTGCCAGAGGCCAGCTTGTCATCATTCCATGAAAATGTTGCAAAACCGACGGTTCTCTTCAGAGGTCGCGAGAGCGCGAGCGCGCGCTTTTGACAGCTGACGTTGCCGAACCATGCGTTGTTTGCATGTTTTGTTGGGCACTCGGTCACCGAAGGTTCTTGGAGGATTTCGGCACGCGCGCGAAAACGCGCGCGCGTGCACTTCGCCACGTCTGTCGCGAAGGATTATCGCAGTGGCGTGCGCGCAAGGGCGTAACCCGCCGTTGTCTTCAGAATGCGCAAGAGCACGCGCCAGTTTTTATGTGTATGTATGTATGTATATATATGTATATATATATACATATATATACATATGTATGCGTGTATACATGCATGCTTGTTGCGAAACCCTGCATATTGCATGTATTTGGGGCACTCGGTTTCTGGGGCCCTGGCGAAACCAAAGGTTTTGGACGGACCTCGGCATGCGCGCGCGACGACGTGCGCGCGTGCACTTCGTCGTGAATGCCCCATGAATGGTGATAAACGACCGATGGGGATGGTTGGGCTAGGGTGGGCCATGAAGCGAGAACCGCATGGAATTTCAATGCGAAAAAAGAGACGGACCCGGGGGGGGGGCTACGTGGCGCCGCGTGAGCGGTGCCATCCTTGCGGCGCAGCCTATGTGGTGCAAGAAATTTCTGTTCGCAGTGAGTTGCCCGCTCCACTGCTCGCGCAAACATCCCACCCGCCCGCCCGCAACTTGTTGCACAACCGACGCGGGCGCTGGCCAGTGCATCCTCGCGGCCGCGACGGCCCGCGCGCGCGCAGCTGCCGGCTACCTCGGCGCGACCGACGCAGCCGCGGCGGCACCGGCTGCTGGGCGCGCCCCAGCGTGCACTTCAGTGCGAGTCGGCGAGTTGGGCGGGCACGGCGTCACGTCGACGTCGACGACGGTAGTCGCAGCGATGATAGCAGCGATGCCGGCGGCGACGCTGGCAGCGACGACCGCGCGGCCAGCGGCGGCGCGGATGCTGATCGCGCCGACGACGATGACGGCGTCGTCGCGTCGGCGATGAAGGCTTTGGCAGGATTGCGAAATGCGCGCGCGCGGCAGACGCGCGACAGTGGCCCGCATGGCGTATTTAGCGCGGATCGTGCCCCCCCCCCAGACGCGGGCAAGAGCGCTCGATCGATTTTGACATGCGCGCGCGAAGCCTGTTTAATGGCACGTTCTGAAAATGCTGTAAAGCCTAAGAGGCTTGCTTAGAAGAGTTCGCAGCAACGCGCAAGCATTTTCTGAACATCCGCGTTGCGGAACCCTGTGTGTTTTTGCATGTTGTTGGAGCACTCGTTTTTGAACGCCTTCCGGATCCAAGGGATTTCGGCATGCGCGCGCGACGACGCGCGCGTGCACTTTGTCCGTTTTTGTTGCCAGGGGTTCTTGTGAACTCTTGATGCGTCGTAAACGTGCGCGCGCATGGGATTTTTTGCAAGTGAACCGAGAGGGGGGGGGGGGGCGATGCCGGCTTCGCTGGGGCAATATGCATTCACAACTAAGATGGACGATGGGGCAGAATCATACGCGCGGAAAAAATGGGGTCGTTGAGTCTGGGGGGGGGGGGGTGGTAGAACCTCTCCTTTTTAGAAAACGAAAGCCTACGCAGTGCAATCAATGATGTGCAATGTACGCGGAGCATTACATGTTGTGCGACCCATGTGGTGCAAGTGGTGCAATGCAATTTCATTAGGCGCAATCTATGCGGTGCAACTAACCAGTGCTCAAATTCAAATTGTCCACTCCGCTGCTCGCGCAAACATCCCACCCGCCCGCCCGCAACTGGGTTTGCAGACCCCATGCGGCGGCGATTGCGATGAGTGCTCGGCGTTGGCTGGTGCATCTCTGCGGCGCTGTCCCACTGTCCCCATTGTCCCCGCCACCGCCTGCCTTCAGAGAACCAGAGGAAGGTCACTGCCGGTTCGAAGCCCCCCCCACCCCCCTCCAGAAAACCGGGGGGGGTCACTGCCGGTTCGAACACACCCCCTTCTCGAAAACCGGGGGGTGTCACTACCGGTTCGACCCCCCCCCCTCCTCCTCGAAAGCCGGGGGGGGGGTACTGCCGGTTCGAAACCCTCCCCCCCCCCCCTCACCGCCAGCAAACGACTCCCGGTCCCTACAGCCGTCCGCACCACATCCACCACTGCTGTTCCCAGCGCCGCTGTCCTCACCACCAGTCCCCACTGGTTCCACCACCGTCCCTACTGTCCCCACCAATGCCCCGACCACTGTCGCATTGTTCCCACCGTCCCCGCCACTGTTCCCACCGCGGTTCCACTCTCCCACCTTTCGCCACGGCCCCAACCACTGCCTGACCATCCCCACTGTCCCCACTGTCCCACTGTCTCCTCCGCTGTCACACTGAGCTGTCCCACTGTTCCCACCACTGTCCCCACTGTACCTCTGTCCCATTGTCCCACCGCCGTCCTGGCCACCGCCCTCACCACTGTCCCCACCACCACTGCACCCTCCACTGTCCCAGCGTACCACATTCCCACTGTCCCCACACCACTGTCCCCACCACCACCGTCCCCACCACTGTCTCACTGTCCCCACTGTTCCCACCATTGTCACCGCTGTCCCCACCAGTGTCCCCACCAGTGTGTCAATGTCCCCGCTGTCCCGAACATTCCCACCACGGTCCCACTCCCCCCACTTCCCCCACGGCCCCCACCACTGTCCCACTGTCCCCGCTGTACCCACTAATGTCCCACTGTCCCCGCCGCTGTCCCAGTGTGCTGTCTCAACGTCCCCACTGTCCCCACCACTGTCCCACTGTCCCCACCACTTTCCCCACCGTGCTACTGTCCCACCAATGTCCTCACCACCGCCTTAACCACTGCCCCCACCACTACCGTCCCCACCACTGTCCCAATGTCCCCACCACTGTCCCGCTGTCTCCTCACCATTGTCCTCACCACCACCGTCCCCACCACTGTCCGCACACCCCCCTGGTTTTCGAGGGGGGGGGGGGCTGCTCGAACCGGTAATGACCTCCTCCGGATTTCGAGGGGGGAGGGGTGGGGGGGGTTCGACCGGTTGTGACCCCCCCCCTTTTCATGATGGACTGGGAGGGGGGTTCGAACCTAGTGCCCCCCTCGGTTTTCCGCCAGCAGCGGTAGAACACGCTCTTTCGCAGAATCCCATGACAATGTTTACGAACCGATGGCTTCCTGTGGAATCCGCAAGAGCGCGAGCGCACGCTTCTTTGAAAACTGATGTATCTAAGAAATCCGCGCTGCGAAAGCGTATGGCCCATGGCTTCAAATATTTTGGGGCATTCGATTTTGAAATCTTTACGCAACCGAAGGTTGTTGAAGGATTGCGGCTGCGGCATGCGCGAGAGACGACGCGCGCGTGTAAAATTAAGCTCCTTGTTTAGCAAGGGGTTCTTGACAACTTATGGTGTTTGATAAACGTTGCGCGCGCACAGTATGTTTTGCAGAGGATGGCGGGGGGAGCGCGATACCGTTTGGGCTGGGATGGTACGAACTCATATTTAGGATGGGCAATGGCGCAGAATCATGTGCGAACTGCAGTACGAGAAAGGGTGCCGATAATCCCGGTTGAGGGCTGGGTTTATTCTGTTTTTACTAAACAATCAGAATCTACGCGGTGCAACCTATGCGAGGCAGCGGCATGCGGCGACGAGGCGGCGACGACGGCCACATAGCCGCCAGGCCGAAGACACGGCCCAAACGACGGGTGGCGGCGAGGCGGCGGCGGGGGCACGACGGCGGCCACATAGCCGCCAGACCGAAGACACGGCCAAAGATCCTCGAACAAACGTCAGAACCCCTAAATACAAACACAACGTTGGGAACCACGTTCGCTTGATGTTTCCGTAATTCGTATGTTCTGGGCACTAAAGCTGTCCGAACACTACGCGGACAGAGGGCACTCCGTTTCAAATTGTGGCTCTTGTTTGCGTCGTCCTTGAATGATATACATATATATATATATGTATATATATATATATGTGTGTCAACGCGTCAAAACTGGAGAAATTCTGCACGGATCGTGTTCTCTCTTTGCCGAAGCGGGGCTCTGGACCTGCCCCGCCGTCCTGATACATAGAAACGTGGATGGTACCTCCGTTTCAAGACGGAGCCTGCGCTGAAACTGCAGGAACATAGAGCGCTCGTCTTTCACGCGGGGCATGTTCCGCAGCGAACACCACCATGCTGTAAGGGTTTATGTGGAGGGGATTTGGAACGGGCGGGCGTATTTCAGCATCGTTGGTGCACGATGTGTTCCTCTTCATCCACCTTCTCCTCATCATTGTCCTCGTCCCTGCTCCTCGCCCATGCCAGTACCAATATTGTTTGGCCGTGGAGGCATCATCTTGCGCAACGCCCATGCCATCCTCGTCCTTATGCTTCCTACGAAGGCAATGGTCAACATGCTCATCACCTTCATCATGAGTCCTTCTTCGCACTACTTCGGCGTCTGCCACCTAGCCAGCCGATAGACACGAGTCTGAGATCACCAACCGACCAATGAGAAACAATAAGAATATCCACGTGTGTGTTCCCGAATCAAGCATACCTGAAGTTCTTACTTGTGTTTGACCAATGCGAGGGCTTCAAACCTGCAAAGGCGCACATTCGTCGGGTTCCCCCGGTTCATATGGTCTTGCTTCCTCACTGTTTTTGAAAAGCCCGACTTCCTCAAAATCTCTGTCTTCCTTGGTCTTATTTCCTTTCTGTTTTTGAAAAGGCATTCCCCGGGTTGCCAAACAATGCCAAGTGACGCAAATTAACGGAAAGGAGTGTCAAGCTCTGCCAAGCGATGCCGAGCAACGCCAAACAATTCCAGCAACGCCAAGCTACGTCAAGCAATGCTAAGCAATTTCAAGTAATGCCCAGCAATGCCACGCAATACCTCGCAACACCAAGCAATGCCAAGCGAGGTCAAGCAACGCCAAGCACTCCAAGCAACGCCAAGCAACTGCAAGCAACGCCAAGCAATTCCAAGCAATGCCAAGCAGTGCCAAGCAATTCCAAGCAATGCCAAGTAATGCCAAGCAATACCAAGGCACGCCAAGCAGTGCAACGCAATGCCAAGCAACACCAAGCAACACCAAACAATGCCCAGCAATGTAAAGCAATGCCAAGCTACGAACTATACCAAGCAATACCAATCAACAACAACAAATGCAGACCAATGCACACCGGTGCTCTGCCGAAGAAGACAAAGCAATGCAGCGCAGTGCCGCTTAGGAGGGGCCCCAAGGCAATCCAACCCAACAGAGGGAACCCAAGGGTGGTGGGAGGGTCCCGGGCGTCGAGGCCCGTGGGGGGGGCCACTAATGGGCCTGCCGTGGGCGCGCGGAGGTCGGTGTCCCTGCAGGAGGGAGCCCGTCGTGCAGGAGGGGAGGGGGCTTGGCCGGAGGAGCTTTGACGGGGCCCACGCTCACACAAACGAACAGGCACGAATCCCAGGATTCCCCGTCTGTCCCCTACTTCCAGGAGCTTCGTCGCCCCCTCCACTGTCCAGATGTGAATTCATTGTATTCGACTATCATTTGTGTCTGTTTTGTTTGCTCCCTCCTGAAGTGTGCCCCAGTAAGAGGGCGCCAGTCTCTGTAGGAGGGAGCCTGCCTCTGTGGACTGAGCTTTCCTGCTGGCGGCTCTGTCTCTGCAGGGAGAGGGTGGGCCTTGGCTCACGCTGCCGACCGCCACTGCGTGAGTGGGTTAGTGGGTTCCCGCCATGTTCATAGCGCTGTGGTGCGCGCTTCTCTTGGCATAGTCCAGTATCCCACCCCTCTGCTCCTTCCCCCTCCTCCCCCTCCGTCCTCCTCTTCCCTCTTCCCCCTCCCCCCCTCCTTTCCACCCCTCCTTCGTCCTCCTCTGCCTCTCCCCCCCTCCCACCCTGACCACCCGCTCCTCTGCCTCTACCCTCTCCCGCCCTCTCCTCCCATCGGCGGCCAGCCCGGGGGGGGAGTGAGAGGGGGCGGGCCTTCTCAGAAGGCTCGGGGGTCCCCCGGCCTTCTGAGGAGTTGTAGAACACTTATCAGAAGGCGCGAGGGCTTCTGAGAAGCCCCGCCGCCTTCACAAAAGGCTTCCTCCTTCTCACTTCCCCCCTCGCTCGCCGCCGATCCCAGGCTCCTCCCATTCTCTGCCTCGAACCCCCCCATCTGCTGCTCCCCACACTGCGTGCGCCGCCAGCGCTCCGACGGCGGCGACGACCATGGCGGCGGCGAGGACGACATCGGTGGCAACGACGAGGGAAACGACGCTAATGGCGACGACGACGGCGGCGACGAGGACGGCGGAGGCGGCGGCGGCGGCGGCGGCGGCGACGACGACGAGGACGACGACGAGGACGACGACGACGACGACGAGGACGACGACAACGACGAAGACGACGACGACGACGACGACGGCAACGGCGGCGGCGGCAGCGGCGGCGGCGGCGACGGCGGCGGCGGCGGCCGCTGCGGCCGCGGCGACGACCGTGGCGGCTGTGCGGCCGGCGGCGCGCCCGGGAACGCGGAGCCCGATGTGCTGCGGAGCAGGCCGGTGCGCGAGAGGGATGCGCCCTCTGGGAGGGGGGGAGCGGCGGCGGCTGCAGCGGCGGCTGCGACGTGACAGCGCAGGCAGCAACTGCGACGGCGGCGGCAGCGACGGCAACGGCTGGCGGCGACGACGATCACGAGGGAGACGGAAGAGGGATGAGGAGGGATGGGGAGAGGGGGGAGGAGGGGGAGGGAGAACGAAGAGGAAAAGGAGGAGGAGGAGGAGGAGGAGGAGAAGGACGAGGAGGTGGAGGAGGAGCAGGAGGAGGAAGAGGAGGAAGTGGGGCAGGAGAGGGACGGGGGAAGGGGAGGGGAGAAAGCGGAGGGAGAGTGGGAGAACGGGGGAGGGAGAAGGCGAGGGGAGGAGGTGGAGTGAGGGGGTGAGGAGGAGTGGTGGGGGAAAGGAAGCAGGATGAGGATTCAGCATTCAGCACTCAGCATCCAGCATGTGACGAGCCCCGCACGTGGAGGACAGGTCCCAAATAAGAGACGACGACGACGAGACGAGGACAGGACGACGGACTTGTGAAACAGGCAACGACTCGCCTGCGTACTCAGGCGTCGGAGCGGCAACAACAGAAACAGAGCAGGGACTACTGCGAGGTACAAGAGCCGGGTTAATGAATCCAAGATCAAACAAAATTCACCGCGGCTCAAGAGAAGCAGGAGGGCAACCGCGACGACGACGACGACGAAAACCACGACGCTAACACAGACGCCGACGACCAGGAGGACGACGAGCAGGACGCCCTCTTCCCTCCTCGTCGTCCTCCTCCTCCTGCAACTGCAACGGCCCGCGAGCGAATATTAAAATCCTCCTCCTCCTCCTCCTCCTTCTCCCCGTCCAAGCCATCACTTCCTTCTACTTCTCCTCCTCCTCCTCCTCCCCCCTCCATTTTTATCCGTCGGTTTACTCGTCGGTCGGAAGAAAGGTCGAACCATGAAATAGAAAGGCGTTCGAAATAGATAGAGCTTCCGCCCGCCACCTTCAGATAAACAAGAAGGGAAATCACTCGGAGTTTGAAGTGGGGAGGCGCCTAAAGAAGATTAGGACTAAGGCATCCGACAACACCTACTTTCAACGACCGGCGTGTAACGTCTACGACCTCCTTCTCCTCCGCCCATTCCTCATCGTCCTCCGACTCTCCGGACGCTTGCGCGGGAAGGCCGCTCCTCCCCCTGCGCGTCCCACTCCTCCTGCAATGCTTGTCCGCCTCCTCCTGCACCTCCTGCTCCGCCTCCGTTCTCCGCCTCCTCCCGCTCTCCCTGTGAGAGGCACAAGAAGGAAAAAAGGCAACAGAAACGAAAGCGCTGCGAGCAATACACGCCGGGCCTCTGGCTGCTCGGACACTTTGAAGAAGTCGCCACGCACGTCGAAACCTGCGGCGCGGGCGGCGAGCGACCCAATGAGCGGGCAAACGATCGGATGACAACCATGAATGCAACGGGTACTGAGGGAAACGGGTCCTGGACCCCAAACATTCCCTCGAGATTGGCTTGTCCTCCTGAGTCGCAGCGACGGAGATAGCGCTCAGGACGCCTTTCTCTTCTCAGGGATCTCACCCGACCACGTCTTCTAAGACAAGGCCCGCGCCTTCTAAGAAGCAGGGGTGCTTGTAAAAAGCCCTTCCCCCTCCCCCGACCCGCCTCTGCGCGTGGCTGAGTCTCAGAGAAGAAAAAGATACCCGTACCAATGCTGCTATCCAGACCAAGATCGCGAGGATGCTGCGTTCTGACCAGAATCCTCGCGTCGAGATCTTGGTCAGAATGCGCTGGTATCGGTATGTTTTCTGTCCCCTGGCCCATCCAACGACCCACCCACGTTGCGAACAAGCACCGGCGTCTGCGGCGGGTCCGTTTTGCAATGTTTACATAATGGCGCTTCGGCGAGCTTCTTCAGAGCCTCGCAGACTGCCACCGACACTGCCGACCCCTCACTCTCACCCGCAATTTCGGGGTGCAACGTACCTTTGTTGTCCCCCCCGTGTCAGTCATGCGGTCAGCTGCGTGCTCGGTCATGTCGATCATGTCGGCTGCGCGCTCGAGGCCTATCGACGGCGGCCTACGCGCCAGTGTCTTGCCCCCCGCAGAAGCCGCGCACCAGAGGCCACCCCAGCGAGGGGCCACCTCTACGTAGAGGCCTCCCAGATGGGGCCGAAGGATCGCGTCGCATCGCCAATGCATCGGCGATGCATCGGCGACGTCCGGGGTGCATCGGCGACGCCAGCGTTGAGAAAATCGGGTTCCACATCGAGCCGCAGCGCCGATGCCTCGGCGATGCGGCGCGATCCTCCAACCCCATTGTTACTCCGACCCTATCTGGGAGGCCTGGATACCCGCCAGTCGGAAAAAGTAGGTGGACACATAAATTAGGAATGCGAATAAAGCAGATTGGGCTCGAGCCCGCCCACATGACAACAAAGCACAGCAAACTCATATCGGTTCTTATGACAATTCAGCTACATTCAAATCTAGATATCCAAGAATGCCCGCTTTCAACGACCGGCGAGTAAGTGCAGCCGCCTCCTCCTCCTCCCCTCCCTCCTCCTGCTCCTCCTCCTCCTCCTTCTCCTCCTCCTCCTCCTCCTCCCCCGTCCCCTCCCCCTCCACCTCCCTTTCGTCCTCTGCCTCCTCCTCCGCCTCCTCCTCCGCCCATTTCTCCACCTCTTTCTCCTCCTCCTCCTCCTCCTCCTCCTCCTCCTCCTCCTCCTCCTCCATCCACCGCCTGCCCCATGTCCCGAGCCTGTGGCATGGTCATCAGCTCGTCGTTGTCGTTGATCGTCGTGGTCGTGGTCGTGGTCGTGGTCGTCGTCGTCGTCGCCCTGGGTCGGCGGCACCAGTCTAAAAGCCTTGACCATCATTATATACTTTCAAAGAAGGGCGTGTACGTGAAGCCGGTCACGGCCCCCCTGAGCCCAATCCCCTGAGCCGCAGTCCTCAGTTGGACCCCAGACTCAAATCTCCGAAATCTCGTTGGGCTTGTCGCGGCTCCCTCTGGCTCCCCCTCGTTTCCCCGCGTGACTTCTCAGGGCTCGCGAGGGCCCCCAGAAGGGCGAAAGGGGCTCCACGAGGCCGCCAAACACGGTGGCACGGAAAGCCGAGGACTTTCAACGACCGGCGATGACGCGCAGCCGATCGCAGCCCCCCTCGTTGTTGCCCGCTGGCCTCCAGCCGTCTTCCGGCGGCCTCGGGAGGTCCACCACGGGAAGGCTCTTGCGCGAGAGCTGGGCGGCTGTATCAAGAGCGGGGCAGTGCTGGAGCACCGCGCGCGTTAATCGGCGGCGAACCTAGGGGGGAAATGAGACGCAGAAAGCAAGTGGGCGTCGCCTGATGAGGGGCGATAAAGAGGGGGGGGGGGAAACATGTACTTTTCGGGCCCTCGAACACCCCATTTGGGGCACTAGAGGGCACCGATCGGCCAATCCTCAGAGCTCGTCGGCCCTCCTGTTCCTAACTGTTCAACCTCCTTCCCATTCGGCTCTACCGTTTTTCAAGGTCGCTGCCTCGGCTACGAGTTCGAACGTTAGGTTTTTCATGTAACATGATGAAAGATGCACATCTCATGTAGCATAACTAAGAACCGCACAGGAGGGATCTTAAAGCGAACATATGTAACAGTATGGATCTTCTAATAAGATCCTGGGGACCTCTGGGTATGGGGGCAAATGTGGGCAGGAGGCAAAATCTCGGGGGGTCAATGGTGGCAGGAGGCAACTCTGGAGTCCCATGGGGGTTGTGGCGGAGGGATTATGCTGGCATCTGTTGGGTTGCCTCTCGGCGTCTTGCTCGAGGCCTCATGGGGAAGGTTCTGGAGGACTGGGGGGGACTCTCTTGGGGACTCCATGGGGGCACTTTGACAGCCGAACCCGTCAAGGTAGCCTCGCGGGCCATGGCCCGTCTTGGGACCTCCTTGGGCCGTGTCGGGGGCCTCGTGGGCGGCCTGGGAACAGCGGGACCAGTGAGAATAACAACCGACGAATGGCGCCAACGTGAATGTCTGTCTGCGGTGCGTGCGAGCCGCGCCCGAAAGCCACGCGGACCCTCGGGTGCAGTCTCGCGACAAAGCGCAGAAAGCAATCGCCGAGACAGTGCACGACGGTGGCCAGCGCGCCTGCTCCCGGCGAGCCGCACGCGCCGAGGTGGCCTGCGGACGACAATCGCAGTCGCCCTCGCATCGAGACTTGCCATCGATCGGACGTCCATTGCCCGTGCATGCGTCTGCCGCGTGTTTCTATTTTTTGGGGACATGATCCACGAGGTTCCTCAGTGGCCCTCGCCGCCGAGGAAAAAAGTGCACACGTCCGAGCGGTGCCAAGAACATCGAACCGAATCGATCGGATCGAAATGGGCCCTGGATGCCCCAACTCGGCGACTCGCACCGTGAGGATCAGGGCCCCGCGGCGGCCCCGGCGGCCCTGGCGGCAAGCAGGCGCGAGAGCGCAGGGTCCAGCCGGCCAGACGCCGCCGCAGCGGGTGCGGGCAGGCTGCCATTATGGCAGGCAGTCGGGGCGACGACCACGGCCGCGGCCTCGAGCGCCGCTGTGAGAGCCCGCCGCCGACGACGAACTGCACACGGGCCCTCGAGCTCCAGGCCATCCAGCTGGGAAGACCCTGCGCGCCCGTCCTCCTCCCATGCCGCCTCCGTCTGCCTCGTGTTCTTCCTGCTCCTCCTGCTCCTCATCCCTGTCCTCCCCCGTCCTCATCGTTTGCTTCCTCCACCTCCCTTTTCCTCCCTCCCTCCTCCTGGACCCAGGATAATCCTGGAACCTCCTGGTGGCCTTCTGGACGCCTTCTGGGCGACCCCCCACGTGCTGGCCTACCGGCCGGCAGCGGCGGGGCGGCACCCGCTTCGAACAGCCGCTGCTCCACGTGGTTCAGCCGCTCCGCGCCGGGGATGCTCAGGTATGTCCTCTCGTGTTCGTGGTCGTCGTCATCGTCATCGTCGTCGTGGTCGTGGTCGTGATCGTGGTCGGCGTCGTCGTCGTCGTCGTCGTCGCGGTCGTGGTCGCAGCCATGGTCGCCGAGGTCGTCGCGGTCGTGGTCGTGATTGGTCTCCGTTGCGGTCATCGTCGTCGTGGGACGTGGTTGTTGGTCGCTGTCATGGTCGTGGACGTCGTGCGTCGTGGTGGTGGTTGTCCTCCGTCGTGCGTCGCCGTAGACATCGTCGTGAGTCGTCGTCGGCGCAGGAAGTTCCTCTTCGCCGCTGCCCGGGACTTGGAGGGCAGAGAGGGGGAGGACGGGCGACAAATACGCTCGCGCCATATCTGACATCCTGCCCTTCCCGCCCATCCCTTCCCATTGCGCCGGCTCCATCCCCCTTGCTGGAAGCGTGCCAAAACGGACCTGGACTCCCACCAGCCCTCTGGGCGTAAGTGGTTCGGGAGTTTCCTCTTTCACCCCTCCTTCTTCCCCTCGGGGAAGGGTTTATCACTGTCCCCTATTAATAGACCTCCCCTCCCCCAGGCGACCGGGGGCCAACCCAGGTCCATGACGACCCCCCCCCACAATCCCTTGTAAAAAACAATACAAAACACACTCTGCCTCCAAATTCGGAACATACGCAGCCAACCCGATGCGCCCCCCCCCACCACCATCCTTGTCAAAAAGCAATACAGAGTACAGTTGGCGGAGGCGGCGGCGGCGGCTGCAGCAGCGGCTGCGGCGGCGGCGGCGGCGGCGGCTGCGGCGGCGGTGGCGGTGGCGGCGGTGGCGGCGGCGGCGGCGGCGGTAGCGGCAGCGGCTGCGGCGGCGGCGGCGGCGGCAGCGGCGGCGGCTGCGGCGGCGGCGGAGGCGGCGGTGGCGGCGGCGGATTGGCCCCCAGTAGCTACCCATCCAAAAACGACTGCTGAATATGCTGAGGTTCGGGCCAGGCCCGGGTGCTACGTATGTGTTGGGAAGGCGGGTGGGGGTGAACGAGACGGCTTGCGGGCGGGGGGGGGTTTTGACCCCTCCACCTCCCCCCTCCCCATGGACCTGGACAGGGGGTTTCGCGGGTCGTCGGAGCGTCCAAAACGGCCTCGGCGAGGAAACCACAGTCATTGGTTTTACTTAGGTTTTGGCCCCATTTTGGCCTCCTGGGGTGGCCCAATTTAATGCCCCCCTCTTGTTCGATCGATCTCCTCCAAGATGGCCCCCAGAAGCGCCCAGGAAACCCCAAGAGGACCCAAAATGGCCCCCCAAAGCCCCCAAAAGGCCCCCAGGAGGCCCCCAAAAAAGGATTCCAAGCGGCCCCAAGAGGCCCCCCCGAGGCACCCAGAACGCAGAGGAACCCCCCACGACCGCCAAGAGACCCACAATACGTCCCACGACGCCCAAGAGATACCCCAAGAGGCTCCGCGAAGCATCCAAGAGACCTCTGGTCCTTTTGCTTGTTCTCCTCCTCCTCCTTCCGCCTCCTATCCCTTCTCATCCTCCTCCTCCCCCTCCGCCCCCCCCCCTCCTCCCCTTCATCCTCACTATCCCATTTTACCCCTCTCTCCTTCACACGGTTCGGCCGTCCCCGTCTTCGCTCCCGCATTTCCCTGATCACCTCTCAATTCGCCTGGACATCGTTTCTGGATGGGCTGGTGGGGATACTTTTTGGTCAACAAGTTCGCGGGGCGGGTCGAAAACCGTCCGAACACTAGTCGGGCCGCGACTAGGCAGCACGAAGAGAAAGGCAAGCGAAGCGAGCGAGCGGGCAGCCACTCAGAAGGAGAGCCATAACCGAAACTCCCAAACCCGGTGGCGTTGGAAATCCCAGTGGTGACCAGCAAGTAAGCGCAGCCAAAATGGCGCGGCGGCGCGACCATAAACACGCAGAGATCGCTTTCGGTGTGAGTCAGGCAAACAGCACCGTCAAAGACGAATTAAACCGACAAGCACACCCAGACGACATCCGTGAAGTAGGCGACGCAAATGCCAAAACACCGTGGCGGCACAAGAGCGACGAGGGGCAACCGCATCACCGACAAGACTGCAAACGGCAGTAAAGCCTGTAACACTTGTCGAAAGCGAAGTCCATGTAGGAGAACGTCGGCAAACAAGCGTACAGAGCCACACTTGCCGAACCCGAGGTAGGCAGTGCAGCGAGAGACCCACTGGAACCTTCCGGCCATCAGTAGGGGCCGACACCAGCCAGGAGCACGCCAAGGGGGCACCTGACCTCAGCGAATGCGACGCAGCACCACTCCCTGTGAATCCTTGCATGAAATTGAACGCCATCAGGAAGCAGCATTGGGCAGCAGACCCCAGCCGCCAAGGAAGAACCCTGTGAAACAGGAGGGAAAGCATCCCGGTACAACAGCTAACCGCTGTGGCATAAGGACGCAGGAGGAGAGGAGTGGAAGTGCACGCCAGGCACGGTGGGCACCCCGGCGTGGCAGCTAACCGCTGCAGCACTAGGACGCAGGAGGGGGGGGGGGGAGCGCGCGCCAGGCACGCGGTGTGAGAGGAGGGGGGAAGAAACATATACCCGAGAAATTGATGCTGACTGTGCCAATCGTGGCTGTGCCACTTTTGTCCGCGCTGCCTATGCCAAACCTGACTGCGCCAGCCGTGGCTATGCCAACCCTGACTGCGCCAAATAAGCACCCGTGGAAAATGAACGCTCGTAACGACGCGTGCCGAACTCGAAGCCCTTGCACCGTAACTGTCAGTAATGCATCGAAATCTCACTGAATCCTTTCGGTCATCAGCAGGGGGGCGGCGCCGGCCTAAGGCAGCCAGTGGGCGCCTCGCCGTCCGCTCCCAGTGCGAAACTTTGCGCGGGATCCAAGCTGGCGAAGCACCGTCCGGCAGCGGCATCGGCGGCAACCCTGGCCGCGAGGGGGGATCCCAGTGAAACAAGAGATGGAGAGCCAGCTCGCCGCTGAAGCAAAAGGAAAAGAAGAAGGAGGAGAGCTCGCCATCACCCTGTGTGCACTGACGCGCGCGCCAGGCGCTCTGCATCGAAGCTTGCCTCAGTAAACCCGCCACTGGCACCAACTTGCCGTTGTTCCTCGCGCGAAGTGCCGGGTAAAGCTGGGCTCTTTCAGCCGCGAAATAGCGTGCAATCATGGGCGATGAGGTCTTCCATTGGACTGGGGCGCCGCCCCATATGCGCCAGCGGGCGCAGGCAACGCGTGCGATCTTGTTTAGCCGCGCACAAGTTACTGCAAGAGCCCGCAAGGAGGCGCCGTCGATGAAACATTCCGGGCGCTCTTCAATGGGGCGCTTGGCATGGGCAATCACGGTGGGCTGCCAGTCTGAAGCCGCCATTGAGCCGCAATGACTGCGTGGGGGGCAGAAAGAGAAGGAGAGCAGGAGAACGCGGCTAACCGCCGCATGCGTAGAAAAGAGAATTAGAAGTGTAGGCGCGCAGCGCTACTGGGTGCACCGCATACCCGGTGCGATGTCACGACCGCGTCTCAACGAAACTGGGTGGTGCCCCACACTCGGTGTTACTGTCGATACCGTTTCTCGGTCCATGGGCTCTCGGTTGCTCGGCTCCTCTTCCCAGCCTTGCCCGGTGAATCGGGCCCGTCCTTCGCCTTGCCTTTCCCCTTGCTCGGGCGCCCCCCCGCCGCGTGGAACCCGGTGGCGGCGGCCCCGCTGCTGCTGGCAGCGCCGGAGCTGGAGGCGTTGCTGACTGCCGTGGCCATATCAGTTGGTCTGCGAAAGTTGGCCTCAGCGCGCATGAACTGGTCGGCGCGTTGCACGTCGTAGCCTGCAGCGCCCCGCCTGGCGGAAGCTGTGCCAGGTCGACAGTCGGCTGGGCGTTAGTGCGGCAGGTTTTGGCACAGTGTGCAACCCACAGGTCGCTGAACATGCAGCCTAGTTCCCTCTGCATCCTGGAGACGAATGCGCTGTCGGACTCCCCGGGGTATTGCGCGTCGATCGTGCGCAGCGGTGCCTTGTGCATCTTGGATCCGTCGTTCTTCTTGGGCTCTTGGAGAGGGGTGCCCATTTGCCATGATTGAATATCCCGTCATTTCCTGTGCGCGCGTTCGGGTTGTGCCAGGCGTGGTCACGAGACTGCGTGGCCCGGCGGTCTGAAGACCTGTCGTAACTCCACTGGTTTCTGTGTCCGCGCGAGGAACCAGTCCTGTAATCAGCGGTGTGATGAAAGGGAGCGTCTCGCTGTTCTCGTCTACCGCTCTGTTTCCTGCCTCGCACGTACCCTACTCGTGGAGCCCAGTATGGCGGATCTCGCCTCCTCGGCAGCGGGGGTCTATCGTCTGTGGCGCTGGATGTTTCATCGTCAGCAGCCCCGGCGTTGTGACCCCTCCCTGTAGCTGGGCTTCCATCGGGCTCTTCTGCCTCGTCCGCTTCAGACTCCTCGCTGGCCTTGCTCGGGTCGTAGTCCAGGAGATCGCCGTCTGGGCCCCTGCGTTCCTCTGTGGCAGCAACAAGCTCGTTTCCTGCGCTGCTCCTGATCTCCCTTGTAGCTGTTCGTGGACCTTCAAGTCGGGTCAGTGGCCGCCCGCTGAATCCGCACCCGGGTGGGCAGGAAACAACTGCCTCCCGAAAGAGGCGCTCGGGACCACGCTGACCAAAAGGTCCAGACGCTTCTCCTCGTCGCGTATTCGTTGGGAGCCCGGGTCGCACCGGGCCGAGATGTTTTCCTTGCCATTCGCTCCATGAGCTGCTGAAAGGACATATTGTCTGGTGCTGTGGTGCGGCTTGGGACGATGGGTCAAGATCCAATCCCACGTGGGCGCGTGCATATGTTCAGTATTCCCGAGTGAACGTTGTCCAGACGTATCACATGGTCGGGGGCGTCCTCGATATCAAGTCTGGCCAGCCAGTGAGCAAGTTCGTCCGTGCTATGACCCTCGGGTCTTTGCCCCCGTGAGTGGTTTCGTTGACGTGTGCCATCCACAGTTTCTTTAGCCGATCGTCCTTCCCGGTGATGTGTGGTACGACCAGTCCAGCGGCCTATCTTTTGTCATCCCATTCCGTGCCTGGCACCAATCCGTCGGCAGTGGGCCCCGACGGGGGAAACGTCCAGGCCAGGGTGGAGCAGGCCAGAACGTTGAGCCAGTTGTCGTCCAACCCGTTGTCTGGCACCTCGCACTGGTTGTCCAGCGCGTAGAAGATGTCATTGGCAACTGAGTTGACGCGTCCGAGGTGCAGGCACATTCGAACTGGCGCGTGTCCCGGTGTTTCGCTGTTGTCGTCGGTCCACGCTTGGAAGAACATGTCGAGTCTGGCGTTGGCCACGTCTGGCAGCTGTGGGATCCTGATGTCCGGAAACATTTTCTCGATTGCGTCCACTCGTTCTGGATTGGGTTCGGGCGGTGGCGACGTCTCCGATGGTGACGTGACCCGCACTCGTCGTCATCGTCGCCGCGTGGTACCTGCGCTCTTTCTTTGCCAAGTGCGAGGGCGAGGCCACCCGCGTCCTCTTTCCTCTTCTTGGATGTCCGTGCTGTGGGGGAGACTGGATGCATCGATGGCGCGTCGCGCGCAAGGATGCGGTTGATGATGGATGGAGCAGCGTCAAAGTTGTGAGCAAGACAGTTCCCGCAGTACCATCCAGCGTTCCAATCGCCACTCGTCCAGCAGTCGATCATCCAGCTGCCCCAGGAAGGTCGGTTGCATTGCTCTGTGTCCTCCATGCCAGGAGTCGGTCGCCAGACGAAGCACCCAACAGCTGGCTGCCCGTGTTTCCAAGTGTACAGCAGCTTGGGCTCTGGGCAGCCGTCGCACGTTGCACTGTAGATCCCAGACTTGCGTCCGTCTGTGCCGGCGCGGTCGACGTCAGGTCGGGTTGGGTGATTCGGTGCGCCTGTCGCCTTGGGGTCCTTGGCTGAGTCCAGTGTGAGCAGGAGGTCGCGTAGCAGGCAGTCGGCGGTTGGGTTTGCGACTTTGGCATGCCCGGTTGGGAGGTGCTTAGGCGGTGTCTGACTGACAGCTGTGGGCCTGATGGGCATGCTATTCCGTAGGTTGGCCAGCTTTTCGCGCATCGCGTCTCATGCGGGGGCGTCAGTCCCTTGCTTCTCGAGGCTCTCCACCCAGCACCCAGGTGCATAGCCGCCAGCAGTTGGGTCCCTCGTGCCATCATGCAATCCTCGCCGTTGCCAGTCGTTGACGCATATCGCTGTCCTCCCAGAAGCCCTCGATGTTTGTGGAGGGGCCTCTGACAGTCGTCGCAGTAGAAGCTGACAGTGTTCTGTGACGCCGAGATGCGCGGGTCTCCTGTTCGGAGCATTTTCGGTGTCATTGTGGCGCCCAGTTTCGCTGTAGGGGGTTCAGGTATGAGAAGGTCACTTTGGTTCATCGCTCGCCCTGCGCCAGCGTGGCGCAGCCTCTGGTCCGGCGTGCGCCCGAGATGCTTGTGATTGCCTGCGATGGATTTGTAGAGCCAGCAGATGGTGCAGCTGGTTGTCTCTTTGTCAGGCTGGTGGTTGGTAGGGGCCAGTTGTAATTAGAGCGGTTCAATGAGCTGATCGATCGCTAGCAGGATCCCTTTGGCGTGAAAGTCAGAACGCTTGCATTCTTCTCACGTGGACGGGCGCCCTGCTTGTTTCGAGACATCGTGATGGTGGCTGGTACTTATGAGCACGCCCACGTCTCTAGCGAGTCAGTGAATCTCCGATGCAGGTTCTGGTAGTCGTGATTGGAAATCTTCTATGCCAGACCTAAATGCATCCAGGCATGAAGGCCTTTTGAAACGTAGGTGGTGCCAATTGATCTGTCAAGTTTGCATATGCCCAGGACGGCCTCCGCGATATCCCCTGACCCTTCTTGTTCGGAAAATGAAAAGAGACAGGTCCTTGCTTCCCGAAGCGCTAGCATCGTCATCGCAATTGCCGTGCAGGTCTGAGCACGTGCGGTGGGGTCAGTTGGCATGTAGTCACATTGGATGATGCTTTCCAGGCCGTCCATCCCTGGATGAAATTGGTGCATTGGACACTGTGTCGTCGCGGCACTCCGTACCGTGGGTAGCTGTTTGTCCATGCCAGCTGGCGAGCCCCGACAGTCCTTGGATGCGCGCTTCTGTAGACAACCTTTTGGTCTTTCAGGCAGGTCGGCCACCGCGAGCGAGGTGCTCTCGTCGCCCCACTTGTGGCCAAGCCCGACTGCGCGCATCAAGCGCGCCCAGAGAATGTTGCGTGTCAGGTTGCCAGCGTCAATTCCAGCCGTAACATCGTAGATCAACCCTTTGTGGCCCCAGATCTTCCTGTCGTAGAGATTGGGGTCGTTGGGGTGTTGTGCATGGCTCAGGGCGCGCGGGTGAAGGCCAGAAACAAGGAAGAGGACAGGAGAGAGAGCGGGCGCGGCCAGGAGCGCCCTTAGCGAGTTGCTGAGCTGCTTTGCCAGGGCTTCCCAGTCAAACCCTCCCGGTAGCGGTCTGTCGATGCTGTCGTCGAAACCTTTGGCCTGGCCCCCTTCGCATTTTGACCTTCTGCTTCTGGATGCTGGATGCAGCGCTCGGTCTTGTTGCGTTGGGGCTGCTGCCCGGCATGGCGGCCCCGATCTCAGCAGTTGCATCCCAGTGTGCTAGTGGGCTAGGGGGCCCCCGCCCCCTGTCGCGCACCTGCCGAGGCTCAGCGGAGGCCGGTCTCACCCAGAGGTCTGCGGCCATTCCGTATTCGGCGAGGGTTCGAAGAACAGACTCAGTCGCAGCCTCGAACAGTCGCCAGTCTCTGATGAGGACCACGAACCGCTTAGCTCTGGCCAGGGCAACGTTGGTCCTGTCTGGCGCGTTGGGGGAACCCCAGTCGTAAGACCCGTTGGAGCGCGCGGTAAGGTAGATGACTATGTCCGCTTCTCCTCCCTGACTGGCGTCGATAGTGGAGAGAGAGAGAGAGAGAGAAGAAAAAAAAAAGCTGACCAGTATCCATCAGGTCAGGGAACGTTTCGGCCAATCCCATGAACGAAAGTGCCAGCCCGTTGTCAGCTGCAGGGGGGCCATCGAGTGGGCAGTCCGCGCCCGGGCCAGAGGCGCGGACAGGAGGAGCAGAGCGGGCGCGCGCTTACCGCGCGCGGCTGAGAATCAAATTGGGAGGAGGGAGTGGATGACTGACGCGGTGGATTTGGCTCTGAAGCCGCTGTAGTGCATTGGCTTTTCTCTCCCTGCTTCGATTCAGCCAGCGCAGCGTTCTTCCAGAAGCCACTCTTGCCCTGTGGCCACCCGCCGCACAGAACGGTCCGCTGCATAGCATAGGGGGCGATCACCGTAACAGTTAGTCCAGAGTCACGCATGGCGGGCACAAGAGCTCACTACTTCAAGGCAAGTGGCAGCCTCGTGGATGTTGGCGTAGCCGCTCCTGGCATTGGAGGTGATGTCAGCATGTGGATTGTCAATCATGAGCACGCGGTGGACGTCTCCAGGCGTCATCCCCTCGGTGTGTAGGTCGCAGATCTCGTGCCTGAGTTCGTCCACGCCTTTTCCTAGCTGTTTGGCGACGGTCTCCAGTCGCTCGGTGTCCAGCGGTCGGTGCGTGACCCAAGGAAGCCCGTTGACAATGGGACGGTCTTGCAGGGGTGTAACGAGGCCTGACTCGATCTTCTTGTCGTAGTAAGCGAACCTGGAGAAACCAAGGACGTCGGGGCGGCACCTGAAGCATCTTGTGAGTAGTATCGTGGCAGGACTGTCCTCGCCCAGGGAGACTTGCACTTTTCCGAAAAGGGATGCCAGGTATTCTGCGCACCGGGACTGTACTGCGGGCGGGAGCTGCTTGGCATCGCCCACAAGCACGGTGCGAGCGCCGCAGTCGACCATGATGCCGATGGAGATGACAGCAGACCTCGTTGACCTGGCCGGCCTGGTCGATGATACCCAGGATCACCATGGGTGCGTTGGGCTGGTCGAGCCTCCAGGAGCCTTGGTGGGTCGCAATGATGATGCTGCATGTGCTGCTGAGGTCGTCCTTGATCTTCCGCCAGCCCTTATTCTTGTTGGACCTGTTGGGCTCGGTGTTCCATGCGCGCCGATAGTGACTGGTGGCTGACAACTTGTGAGCGTCAGGATGTGTGATGCGTTCGTCCCCTGCTAGTCGTGCAGCACAGCTCGGGTATTGCGGAAAGGTAACGAGGCGGCCCTCCCTGCGCGCTGTTTCGAGGGCGACGGCTGCTTGGTCTGCTGCTGCGTTGGAGCTGGTGACGGCGAGAACGGTGGAACCAAGTCCCGCGACGTGTGCCCAGAGCCTTGCCAGTGCGGCTGCGGACCGCGTTTTCCCTGCGCCTGGTGGGCCTTGTACCGCCGCGACGAGATGTTTGACGGATGAGCGGGGTGCCCGCGCATGGTCCTCGTTGAGGTCGCGTGCTGCGAAGACCCCTTTGATGGCGTCCTCAGCGGGCGCGCTGTTGGCGCGCTGCCACACCGAGCCTGGGTGTTCGTCTATTGCGGCGTCCGCGATTGGTTTCAAGGCGTCCGGCCAGCTCCCCAGGTTGCCAAAGTGGTCAGGATCAAGCAGCGGGCCTCCGAGCGTTGCGCGACTTCGGAGGCGCAGAAAGTGTCCGCGTAGTGCGTTCCCGTAGGTGTCGTTGGACTTACGTTTGTTCCCGTTGTCGTCTGTCCCAAAGGCCAGCATGCATGGCACCGCAGGAAACGTGGCCCCCCATAGATCGCCCCGGTGTGCGTTGGAGTGGTACATGTTCGACAAGGCGGTTTTAAACTTTTCGTGCTGGGTCGCACTGGGCGCGATGTCGACGCGGCGAGGCGCCCCTGGCTTAGCTGGCAGTGGCGCTACAGCAGTGGTGCGATGCAATGGCCCGTCGACCTTGCCATGCTTAAGCAAGAAGCCGTTGGTTGGGTAGACTCGACAACCCGGATGGAACCTCTGCATGTCGTCTGGGATAACCCGCCCGAGAGAACGAGGGGAGACCACGCGGAGACAGGCGCTTCCGTCGGTGTTGGGTCCACTGTATGACAGCAGCGCCGCTCGTACTCCTTCGCCCCCACTGTCTGCTGTCAACTGCCACTCGGTGTTACAGCTGACCACGTAGTAGTCCGTGGCGTCGCTCTCTCGGTCCAATCCTCCAGTTTGCACCCTCGAATGAACCTGTGCCGACGCGCCGGTGACACCAGTTCCAGGCTAGCGTCTTACGTAAGCGCAGGAGCGCTTGGCTTTCAAGTCCCAACGAGTCTTGGTTATTCCGTCATCGTCTGGGTCAAGGTTGGCACGCACTTCGTCTTGGCTCATCCGAACAAGACTGGCAACGTGTTCCTTGGCGTCAGTTGGCCAGGCGTTAGGCGGAGTGACTCCACGGGGGGGCCCTTCCAATGGGGATCGAAGGAATGATCGCTTGTCTTCCATAGTCCCACCGGAAACTGTATATCGACTTTATTCCGGCAGCGGCTTCTCGTCCACGACCCGTGGTAACAGTGGTGTCACGCTTCCCGTTGCTTGTGAAGCCCGGTGCGGTGAGCGGATTTGACGGCGCACTTGCTTGGCCTGAGTTGCCCTGTGCCCAGGGAGACTGGCCGGCTGGGGGCGGCGCCGGTGCGCTGTGAAGACTAGGGCCAGCAGTGCTCGCAGCGGCGCCTGAGCTGCCAGCTGCCAGCGCCAGCTACCGAGGCGGCCACTTCCTGAGGGGGAGCGACTGGCGAGGCGCACCCGGAGGGCCCTGGTGGTGTCGTTGATTGCGCTGCCTTTTCGTTGCGAGCGATGGCGTCAGCGGCCAGTACTTTGGGTTCACTCGGTGTCCCGGCGTTCCGTGTTCCAGGGTGCGCTGGTGCGCGAGGGGCCCAGGCGCTGTTTGTTGGGCGGACTTCATTTTTGTTCCCAGTGGCGGCAGAGCAGTGGACTCATGGTAGGTCGTGGGGTAGAGGACTGGAACGTGGTCCCAATTTGGTGGGAAGAGCACTTCCCGCCCGCAGCGCATCGGGATCCATGTGCCTGGTAGTCCCCGTTTCGCCCAGTCGACTGGCGCGGCCTCTTCCACTCGGGCTGTCATCCATCCCACTTGAGTCGTGTGATGTGTTTCCGGGTGGCCTTGTCAATGCATGTGCCGTCGGTGCGCGCCCGCAGATTCCCAGGGGAGTCAAACTGACTCGGGTTTGTCCAGCCATCTTTCCAGTGTGTCTGCATGTGTCCCCAAGCCATCGTCGGCATGTAACGGAGCTCAAACATGGGCTGTCCCGCCGCGGTCCATTTGGGTCGTAGGAGCGCCAGAAAGCGAGCCGAGACGCGCGCTTTCCCATTGCTGCCCCGTACTGCTTCAGTGGCCAGGCCCGTTGTGGCAGCTAACCGCTGCAGCCTTAGTAGACAAGCGGAGAGGACAGAGCAGGCGCGATCCCGGTGAGCGATCGCTGGCCAAAGCAGCAGGGGGGGGGGAGGGGCCCGACCGCGCGCCCCCTGAGCCAAAACGGCTTACGGGCGTTCCAATGCGCCCACCACGGCAGCAGTGTCAGCAGTGTCCAGGAGGCCCACCGGACAGGCAGGAAACAAGGGGGGAAGAGGTAGGGCGGCGGAGGCGCGGTGGAAGAGGATGGCGGTTGCACTTTGGCAGGCTTCGTGCAGCTTGTGGGCCCAAAGGACACCTTCAGCAGCTTTGTTGAGACGTCTTTGCGCGGCCTGCTAGGTCAGTGTTCACCCGGCATCCCCAGCGGACCGAAGGCTCGTTTAAATTTGCTGGCAGAGCGGGAGGCGTCTGTACCTGGCCGTGCCTGCCCCGTATCTGATGGCACCGAGATTGTCACCGACGACACGTGCTTTTTGCCGGCGACGCGCTGCGATGCTGAGCAGTGATAGCCCTGCCCTGCATCCCGCTACTTCGGCTGCTTGCGCGCTATCCGAGCTGAGTAAGGCCACAATGCCAATTCTGACGAGGTTGGGGCGCCCAGTCACTGGGTTGCGGTACCTTAGCGTGGCGCCACCGCCAGCGAGCTCGTGCTCTCCGAGTGCGCGCGCGCCGCCGTCAAAGGTGACCTCGCGCGGCCACAGGGTGGAGCCGGGGTTAGGGAAGGGAAAGTGATTGACAGTGATCTCGACTCCCCGCTCGAGGTTCTGCGCGGCACGGAGTGCGGTGGCGTGGGTGTCGCACGAGCGGCAGCGCCAGCGCGCCCATCGCGCCCGTTCGGCTGCGTGGGATCAATGCGTGGGCATGGGAACCAGCCAGGCCCAAGTAAAATCCAGCCCGCTCTGGGACGATGCGCGCGCGGGGTAGCTGGGTTCTCGCCGGAAGCGACTGCGCGGCTTAGGACAGGCAACCTCCTGATCCCGCCCCCCGCCCGATCCGTGGCGCTGTTGGCGCGCAGAGCGGCTGAGCCGTGCATCGCGCGGTGGGGCAGAGAATTTGGGTTACGCGCAGCGCGGTAATCTGCCATATGAGCCCAGACTGCAGTTTCAGCATCCTGGCCTTCACGCGCTGGTGGAGGTATATCTTCATACTCTTCGGCCTGTTCTACGCGATCACGGATTTCAAGGCCAAGTGCGATCAATCTCGAACCTTCCTGTGGAGTCAGGTGGGCGAGCGCGCGCTAAGTGCAGTGCCGAAAGGAGATTTGATGCACAACTCTAGCGGCCATCTGCCGGCGTGGCCCAGTTGTCACGAGAGCTCTTCCCAAATCCAGCGGCCCCCCCTCCTGCCTGACCCGGTCCCAGGCCATCGCGACTGCGGTGCGCCATGTCCACAGGTGTTCCGTAGTTGCCTCGCCTGAGCCGCGCTGTGGACAGACCTCATAAGGGCCAGAGGTGTGCGGAATCTGTAGGCATGTGGTCCTGTCGCCCGTGATGGCGCGCGCTGCCTGGCGAGCTCCCGCGGTAGCAGGTCGTTCGGGAGCGAGGCCCAGAGGGCGATCTGATTGGTCCATTCTCCGAGGCAAGTGCGGCACCAGGCGTGGCCGTGCTGTTGGGAGCTAGCAGTGCCGAACCCTGCGTGCTGCTTGGTGGCAGCTGCAGCAGACGTGCGTGAGCGTGTCGGCGGCGCCCTTTCGCCCCGCTGATCCTGGCATCCCGTTGGAGAGGGAGCGGAGCACGTGAACCGCAGCTGTGGAAGAGGGGGCATGGTGAAGTGGGTTCCATTCGACACCAATGCCTGCTGCCCACCTGCGGTCAGCGCTTGTTTGTCTGAGCTATTTCTGCGTCGGGAGTCCGTGTAGCTGGCGCCGGGCAGCCGTGTAAACCGCGCGCGCAACATTCTTGCCATGGCAGAGGGCTGGGCTGCCGTGTACCTGTAGAATGATAGGAGCGGCCTTGCCTGCTGTCATGACTCGAGAGCCAGGGCGAGGGGGCGCGCAGTGTGTGGGGTAGTTTCGCGCCCATCCTACAGTGCGATTCCAGCGGAGCCGAGCCCGTCTCTGCGCTGGTGCAGGGCCACAGATGTCGCCCATGACGTGCCCGCGCGCTGCCACCATGCGCGCCAGTGCAGTCAGACATTTGGGTGATCCCGGTATCTGGAAGAATCTCAGTCCTGGTGAGTATGTACTCGTGGACCCAGGTGGCACCGGCCATCCCGACACGAACCCGGAGTTGCGCATTGAGACCCCGCAGGGTACGGGGCGACGGACGCGCTGCGCGAATTCCAAGCAGCAGCAGCGCGCGCGGGAGAGAGGTTGGCGAGGTGGATGGCGGTGCTGCGAGGGCGGATTTTCGGGGGAGCTTAAGCCATGTGCTTTGGATGGGCGCGGGGGCTTGCTCCGGCGTGAATCGGCCGAGGGTCGGCAATGGGCCTTCCAAACTCCTCGCGGCGATGCGCGCGCCAAGACGTGGCCGCGTTGGCCGCGCGCAGCTGCAGCCAAACGGGGAGTGGTCGAGCACTTGTTTCCACCAGGGGTGGTGGCCAGCAGGTACTGCGGCCGTCTTGAACTTGCACCGACATGCAGTCTGCCAGGGGGAGCAAGTGCGTGTGTTGCCCAGGCTGGTTGTGATAATCTGGCAGGGCAGTCTGACTGGGAACCCGGCGATCCGCGCGCAGTCGGGCGCGCCGCTCCACATCCACAGGATCGCCGTCAAGGAGCTGCCTCAGTTCGCTTGTATCCCCTTGCGCTTCAACCCCGCAGCATGCGCAGCAAATGACTGCTGTGCTCGGTGCGGATGTGAGTTCTGCCGTATGTACCCCTCTGTTGCCACGTGGTGTCTGCCGAACATTATTTCCCAGGTGTCGCGCGGTGGGGGCGCAAGGTGTGGGTCTCGACCGACATGCTCTGTGGCTGTTCCGATGTTCGGCCCGCATTGCCCGCCTTTTTTGGCCGCCTGATCCTGGGAGAGCAGTGGCTCAATCTGGGGTCCAATCAGGTCGGCTAAAGTGACGCCGTGGAGTCGCCCAAGGCAGGTGGGTAACTGCAGTGGCCGCATGTCAATTGATAGTTCAGCCCCCGGTTTCCTTCCGATCCACACAAGAAGGTCCACCGAGGGACCAAGTACGGCGGCGATGTCGTGTGGATTCTGGTCAACGACGTCCCACGCTTGTGCAATCAGGCAGGCATGAATCGCGCGCGTGCATGGTGAACTTCATAGGGTTCTCCGTCCACGCCTGGCGCGCTGCATACAGGAGCTAGCACCAGTGAAGCAAGCCGCCCCCATCTAGGGGTTGGCGCGCGGTCAAAGGCAATTCCCGTCGCTGAAATAGCTGCCGAGAAGATCATCGGCACAGGGTGGAAGGTCTGAGGCTGTCATCCAGAAGTGGCGATCAGAGATCCGGATCGGGTCAACTTCGGAGTGTTTCTAAGTCCAATTGCTGTCTTTGTCCCGGATGCCGGTAACGTTGTGCAGTTTCTGAGCAATTCTGAGAAATGTTTCTGCCAGTCTTGAAATGGGCTGCGAAAGGCTGTCGCTCGGCACCTGGTCCCCGTTCGGACGGTGTGAAGGCGCTGGCGCGTTTCTGGGCCATCTCGAGGTCCAGAGCCACAGGTTGGCTTGCGCCTGTGTGAGCTTCCTTCCGTCCCAGCCGGAGCGCTCTAACCAATCAGCTAGGGGGCCAACAAGTTGCAGTGTACCAGTGTCGCGAGCAGCTTGAGCGAGCAGTGCTCCCGGGCTGGTCTGTTTACGTTTCTTGGTCCACTGCTTCCATCACTGCTGCAGGCCCGACGAGAACATGCGTCTCCCCAGCATCACCAAAGCAGGCAGATGGTGGGGATACGCGAAACGTGGTGGGGATACTTTTAGTCAGCGGCCGCGGGCGAGCGCGCCGGCGGCGAGTCCAGTCAAAGCGGGGCGCGCAGCGACGAATTAAACTAAAGCCACGGAGGGTGGCCACACCTACAGCGGCTAACCGGGACCTCACGCAGCAGCTCGGCGGCGGACCGGCGAGGGGGGGGCAGCTGAAACTGAGTCGTACTGCCAACGTGCAAATATGCATAGCGTCGGAAGCACCAGGAAGTCGGGACACACGACGACCCGGGCCAGAAGCCGAAATTACTGCAAGGACGCGACCCCGGACAACTGCGTGAGTACCAGGGTTGCCCGAAGGACCGTCGGTCAAGGTCGAATAAATGCCGAGACGAGGCGAGAGCGTTGGCAGGCTGCGAAATCCCAGGGTGGCCGTGCGTGGAGGGGATACGCGAAGCGTCTAGAGTTCCAAGAAGTATCCAATTGTGCAGTGCGCAATCGGATAATGGGAGCTGCGTGCATTGGAGGAGGAGGTGGCGGATGAGCAGGAGGGTGAGCAGGAGGAAGAAAAAAAGTTGCGGAAAGAGGATGACGAGGACGAACAGCAGCAACAGGAGCAGGAGGGGGGGAGCAGGAGAGCGGGAGGTGGGCAGCACCAAGAGGAGGTCCTCCTGCAACCGCCACCCCACTCTTCCCTACTCCTGCTCCTGCTACTACTCCTCCCTCAATCCTCCTCCTCCTCCCTCCGTCCTCGTCCGCGTCGTCGCCTCGCCTCCGCCCTCGTCCGCCGCCTCCTCCCTCCCCTCACAGCGGCGCGCAGAGGGGGGTAGGGGGACGAGGGGAGGCTTCTTTGAAGGAGGCTGCTTCTTAGAAGGCGCCGTGACTAGATCTGTGGATAAGGCCCGCGCCTTCTAAGAAGCGGCCTCCTTCCAAGAAGCATTCCCCCCTCCCCCATACCCCCCTTCTGAACGCGGCGGACCTCGAACCTCGAAGATTCAACATTCGAGGTGTTCGGACGTTGGCATCGGTTCCCAACGGATTTCCAGCCCCGGGGTGCCTTCCAGCAGCTGCACCTCGCGTTCTGTGGGTTCCCTGATCGTCCCGACCTGCAGATGCCCGAGTTACCACCCGAAAGCCGTGGCCGACAGTCTGCGCGTCATCCTCCTCGCCGCCGCCGCCCGAGCCGCCGCTCCGCCGCCCGCCGGAGCCCGCGGACTCGCGCGCGCCCGGCGGGCGCCCGCGGGCCGCCGCCGCCGCGGGCCGCCGCCGCCGCCGTGGTTGGCCGTGGTCGCCGCCGTGGGCCGTGGCCGCCGCCGTGGCCAGCCGCCGCCGCCGCCGCGGGCGGGCGGCCGTCCTGCGGCCCCCCGGCGCCACGTGCGCCTGCACCGGCGGCGTGGAGCTGGGGCGGCGGGCCTCGGCGGGCGCCAGGCCTCGCGCGCGCGGGCGGCGCGCGACGTGCGCGCCTGTCGGACGTGCGGCCCGGATTTGCTCACGAGGCGGAGGAGGAGGAGGAGGAGGAGGAGGAGGAGGAGGAGGAGGAGGAGGAGGAGGAGGAGGAGGAGGGGAAGGAGGAGGAGGGGAAGGGGGAGAGGGGGGAGAAGGGATGAGGAGGAGGAGGAAGGACGAGGGGGGGAGGAGGGCAGGAGCAGGAGCAGGAGCAGATGCAACATCAGCAGCATCAGCAGGATCTCCCGTTCCCCAGAGCGGCGGGCGCAGGGCGAGCCGCACCCTCACGCGGCGTTCGCGCGGCTTCGGATCCGTCGTGCTTCTGTCTGGACAGGCGCGTTCCACTACTCGCAGAAGAACTACTCGCAGATGGCCTGGATCCGCCGCGGGGGATCTACGATAACTTACATCAAAGCAGACATGTGTTTTTCGGACGTTTGCCAGTAGGCACTTGGCGAGGAGTGGAGCGCGACCGTCGCAAGTTTGTTGTGCCCTCAGCCTGGGTCAAGAGCTGCAGCCCGCAGGCCGGAGGGAACTTGACGCCGTCGGACGCGACTCAAACTTTGCGCCAGAAATGCACCCCGAACGATAGGAAAAACAGGGAACAAACCTCCGCTTCAGAAAAAGGGGGCGGACATCTCCGCAGAGGTATAGTGGAAACGGCGGAGGCAAAGCAGGGCGGACATCGGCATTCAAGGAGCTTGAACAGTAGGGCTGTGGAAACCGAAAGGTACCAACACTGCCACTCCCTGGACCTCTCCCAGGGTGCGTGCTGAGCAAGAGTTGGAGGCGAATCCAGCTGAGAGGACGAGAGCGTAGCGGTATCGTCTCCTCTTCCTCCTCTGAAGGGCGGACATTTCCGCTCTACATGCGAACGCACATCGAGGGGGGAATGGGGGGGGGGGGTCTGGCGGCGCGTGCAAGGAGGACGGAAAGGAGGGGGGAAGGCTTCTCAGAAGGAGCTCCATCGCGTCGTGCGCAGTCGGAGAATGGGAGCTGCGTGCAGTGGCGGAGGTGGCGGATGAGCAGGAGGGTAAGCAGGGCGGAGTAAGAAAAGAAGGTTGGGGAAGGAGGATGACGAGGACGAACAGCAGCAGGAAGGAGCGGGAGGGGGCGGGGGAGCAGGAGACGAGGAGGGGGGCAGAGGGAGGTAGGGGGACGGGGGGAGGCTTCTTTGAAGGAGGCTGCTTCTTAGAAGGCGCCGTCCCTGCATCTTTAGATAAGGCCCGCGCCTTCTAAGAAGCGGCCTCCTTCCAAGAAGCATTCCCCCCTCCCCCATACCCCCCTTCTGAACGCGGCTGAGGGGGGAGCCTCGGACCTCGAACCTCGAAGATTCAACACTGGAGGTTTTTGGACGTTGGCATCGGTTCCCAACGGATTTCCAGCCCCTGGGTGCCTTCCAGCAGCTGCACCTCGCGTTCTGTGGGCTCCCTGGTCGTCCTGCACGGCCGCCAGAGGCTCGCCTCACGAGCCGAAGGCCACTGGCTCGGGTAAGACGAGGCCAGGACAGGGACAACATCTGACCAGGACGAATCGAGGATCTCTGCGATGCGGCGATTCTGGGAGACGTATCGGGCGCCGCGGCCGTTCCAAAGCGCTTCGTAACGCTCTGAGCGGAACGCCCTGCAACGATCGATGCCTGTCCCAGCCCCGCCCGACAGACCAACAAACACACGGCAGATGTGTGTTGCTGTTTTCGGCCTTCGGGAGCCCTCGCCAGGCCCGGGGGCAGTAATCTTCAAACAAGCGGGCCCCTGGGGGCGGGTCGGGACTCCCAGGGACCGGGTGTGCAACAATCAAGGCATCGCATGACTGGGGGGGGGAGCCAGAGCTGCTGTGACGGTGCGCCGAGTGCAGCCGAGACGACCCCAGCGTTGGTTCCTGACGCTGGCGTCGTGGCGCCCCCAGCGTTGGTCCGTGCCGTCACAACACTGGCGTTGGTTTCTCTGACAGCGGGTAGATCGTTCAGCATTAAACAATCGGCGGCCGTTCGCTCGCGAGGTCGTCCCATGTCGGCCAACCCTGGGATGGTGGCGGCGTTCAACCAAGAACGCCCGAGGCGGCGTCGCCGCGGCGACAAGAACCTAATTACCGTACAAGAACACGGGGCAGGGACGCCCAAGGTCCTGTGGAGATGCCTCCTCTTTCTTCTTCTTGTCCCCCTCATCGTCATCCTCTTCCTGCCCCGCCTCTCGCCCATGGTCGCCAGCGTCGCCGTCGACTTCCTCCTGTCTCCCCCATGCCTACGACCATGCACGCGCGTTTGCGCGCGCGCTCCTGCGCATGGTCGAGGATTCGAAGAGGTCAGGAGCTTTCAGGGGCTTCTGAGGCTTCAGGATGCTCTGGGAAGTTCCAAGGGTCATGGGGGAGGGAAGAGAAGAAAAAGGAGCACGAGGTATAGAGAGGAGGAGAAGGGTGGATGTGATGGTGACGATAAGGCATGGCAGTGCTAAATTCGCCGGCCCAACGGGCCAGAGGCGTGCTAAGATCTCCGGTAACTGGTTAACAATAACTCTATACTGCGCGCGCGCGGAGCGGCCCCTGGGGGCGGAAAGTACCCCGGCAAGGTCCCGGGACACTCCCGGCAAACTCAGATCAGAGATGGTCTTCCTCCTGGGTGCGGCCTTCCACGCTCCCCGGAGCGCGCCAAGAGGGCCCCAACAGGCTTCCAAGACGGTCCAAGAGTGTTCCGAATCACCGAACGATCGGCCCAAGACGCCCAACACGGCCTCAAGACGGCCCAAGAAGCTTCCAAGACGTCCCAAGAGAGCCCCGACCCTTTCCAAGAGAGCACCAAGAGGCCAAAATCATTGATTTCCATTGGGTTTTTCAAGGTTTTTGGCTTCCTCGCCTTTTCGCCTTTCCGACGCTCCAAGACGGCCCAAGAAGCCTCCAAGACCACCCCAAGACGGCCCAAGAGGCCTCCAAGAGAGGCCCACGACCGTCCAAGAGGGGCCCACGACAGCCCAAGAGGCGCCCAAGACGGTTCAAAAGGACCCCAAGAGGGCCCCAAGAGGGGCCCAACATGGAGACCACGAACCGAGAATCCGAGCCTTCCGCTCCAAGAGGCCTCCTGGAGGCTCCTAAGAGGCCCCAAGAGGCGACAAGGGGCCCGAAAGAGACCCCAAGAGGCTCGACAACGACTTCCGAGAGTCTCCAAGAAGCCCTCGAGAGGCATCCAACGAGATCCCAATGAACGTCCACGAAGCCTCAGAGCGCCAAAACCATGCTCCAAGACGGCCCAAGAAGCCTCCAAGACCACCCCAAGACGGCCCAAGAGGCCTCCAAGAGAGGCCCACGACCGTCCAAGAGAGCCCCACGACAGCCCAAGAGGCGCCCAGGACGGTCCTAAAGGACCCCAAGAGGGCCCCAAGAGAGGCTCAAAATGGAGACCACGAACCGAACATCCGAGCCTTCCGCTCCAAGAGGCCTCCTGGACGCCCCAAGAGGCTCCTAAGAGGCCCCAACAAGCGACAAGGGGCCCAAAGAATGCAGAAAGGAAACTGCAGAATGTTGTCTTGTTCCCTGCGATCGTATTCACGAGCCGCCACCTTCCGAAACAGAAGGTTCAGGCGGGCACATAATGGTTCCCGCCTGCGAAATCACCCAAAGCCAGCCATCCATAAACAAAAAAACGACCCAGCAACGCCCCATTGACAACGATCACACGGGCACTCGACAGCCGTGCACCAATACGGGCCGGCGGAATGAGCGAAGCGATCAAATAAAGTGCGCACACCATCACCGTGCCTCCGAGCGGCAGTAGTGCCATCAGACCCTGGGCATCATCGTGGCCGTCGTTGTCGTCGTATTCGTCGTCGTCCTCCTTCTCCTCCTCCTCCTCCCTCCTCCTCCAAGTGGCTTGGGAGCGCAGGCAGTTCAGTTGCCCGTGGAACCGAGCCCCAAGCCCCCGAGGGCGAAATCCATCGCCGTTCCGCTCTGAGAGGGCAACCAGTCTTCCAGTCTTTCAGTCCTCTCATCGCCGTTCCATCCGTTTGATCACCAGACTCGTTGTTGATCCCGTCTGCAGGGCCATCAGGATCACAACGAGCGGACGTTCGAGGTCACCAGCTTGGCACCGTCGTGAACGGCTCCGGGCACCACCAAAAGGCTGCCGATCGTCTACGACCCTAGCTGCTGACCCTCGGGCGTGGGCTGCTTCGAAGACTATCTCTCGGAAGCACGTCAATCAAAGGTCGAGGTGCAGGCGCAAGTGTTCACCATCGTCAACGACGAAGACGACTCGAGGAAGGCCATGCATGATCCTGGACGCTGGCGGTGGATGCGGCGCACGCATTGCCTGCCACACAAGCTCGACTACCGACATCACCCTCCAGATTACCGTGATGCCCTGAGTTCAGGACAATGCACACTGATTGAACGGACACCGTAAGCCGCGAGGAAAATGCCTTCGACTCCTCGATGAGTATCGCGAGCGAAGGTGGTCAGGCGGATGGGGACTCGTAAGCGAACCGACGACGATACCGCCCTCCCCTCCTTTCCCTCCGTCCTCCGTCCGCAGCGATCCCCAACGCCTTTCTTGCCAGCCTCCTCCATCTGTCCAGGAACAATATGTGGCGCTCAGGCTCAGCATCACATTGCAAATTTGCGGTGTATTTTTGTATCGATGCCCCCTCGATTCCCTCCTCGCGCACCCCCCCGTGCTCCATTCATTCTAGGGAACCAGACCCTGGCCGCACGATGCAGATGCGGGCATGCGCCCTCGTATTGAGGGCTTGTGGGGTGCAGCGATTGAGGGAGAGGTGTAAGAGGGGCTTGGAGGAAGCTTCGCTACGGATTTTGAGGGGCTCAAATCCCGAGCCCCCAGCCAGGGTGGATGGTTGGGACCGCGGTGTTTTTGTTGGCCGCCAGGCAGCGCGGATGCCTTCTAGCTTTTAGCTCCACATTTGAGCCCTTCACAAGGGAAGCCCCAAGCGGCGCTGCGGACTTTGACGCCTCCTCCTGCCGAGTCGATCCGATCCTCCTCTTCCTCCTCCTCCTCCTCCTCCTTTCCCATTCCCTGCTGTGAAAGGGGAATGAGAAGGAGTATGAGGAAAAAGAAAAACAAATTGCAGGAACAAGAAAAGAGGAGGAGCATGGAGGGGGAGTAGGCGGAACAGCAGGAGAGTGGGGAAAGGTAGAAGGGAGGAGGGAAGACGGGGGGTCCGAGGTGAGGTGGGGGTGCAGGACTTCCTCCTCTTCCTCCTCGTCATCCCTCCTCCGCAGCTGACGCATGGTTCCATCGATCTGCACTTGGTGTCACCACGGTGTCTGGTCGTTGGGGCGTTCCGGTGAGACGATCCCAGGCCTCCAACGTGATGTTTGTTTCACGTCAACACGTGGGCCCTAGCCTCCCGACCCCATCCTCGGACTGCTTTTCGTCGCAGGCAATCTTCGGATTCTGAACCATTTTGGCTCAAGTCAACCTTCCTCAACAATTCCGTTCATCCTACCCTCTCGCCCGCTCATGCCTGCAGCGATGTCTTCTTCGGGTGCGAGTGGGGACGCGCGCGTGCCAAGCACCCCTGTCAGGCAGCTGTTCAGCGGTGACCGTCTCCCACCTTCTTCGCCACCGTCGACCCCAACTCCAGGCAAGCCCAAAGCAAAGGTAATAAGGATTGGCAGCCCGCTGAATGAGATGGGCGAGGATACAGAACAGGCTCCCGAAGATCTCCCAGCAACACGTCAACAACAATACGAACATGCTCTTGCGGGGGCATCTTCAAGCACGCCGGCAACGCTAGAGGCGATCGAGAAGCTCTTGAAGCCGATTTAGAAGGACATCGCGGCTATCAAGGCACACGGAGTCTCTCATCGTGATCTTCAAGATGCCGTGTCACCACTGAAGGCTTCGTTGGAAAATCTGGAAGCGCGAGTGGGACCTATCGAAAATGGTCCCTCGCGACCAGCATCTACCCGGACGGCATCAGATACCTCGTTGAGCCCTGAGGTTGAAGCAATCCTCGGAGCTTTGGAGCGCCAATTGGCCGACCTACGCCACGCCCCACAGCAGGCAACTGAGACGATTGGTTTCGGGAACTTGGAGGAATTGGGGTCACTAGAAGAGGCAGTCGCATTTCTCAAACAAGAGATGGCAAAGTCAAACATGCCAGCGCCGAGTGACATCTACATGAAAGGTGACATCTACAACGGCATTGTTTTTGCAAAGATGAGTGGCGACACAGATGCAGAGACAGTGCTGCGCATGTTACGAGCTTCACCAATTTCTTACAAGAACAAAAGAATTCGGGCACATAAAAATAAGCCAGCCTCTATCAGGATCCCGATCCGGATGCTATTCGGCCTGAAGCGGCTTCTGGTGCAGTGGGGCTTCAAGAAAGACAGCGTTCAGATAGACGACGGGAAGCTCACCATGCACGCCGGGGGCGAGCACATCCTATCAGTCTGCTCCATGGGAGGTGCGCTCAAGCTCGCATGGCCCAGCGCAGGAGAATTGGGCTGAGCTCCAAAACGATGCGGCTTTCATCGAGCTCCGGACGTCCTGCGAGGAAGCCCTGGCCCGTGCCACTGACATCGGAAAAAAGAAAGGGAAGAAAGGGAAGAATTGACGGGGCCCGGAGGGCGAGGACACTGTTTCACCCAATCGTTTTTCAGCGCCGTTGGGATGCCAGCGCCCACGTGGAGCCTTGAGAGCACAAAGCGGGCACGTCACAATCGCCACGTGGAACGTCACCGGTTTAACCGACGAGAGGCTTTACACACTTTGCGAAGCAATGCGTGTTTTGAATATTGATTTTCTCTGCCTCCAGGAGACATGGGCTTCGAAACCAGAATACTACACAAACGACGGGTATCGTATTATTTTGTCAGGTTCGGAAAATGCAGACAGCGTAGACAGACCTAGATCAGGAGTGGGATTTATCATTGCGCCCCACATGGCAACGTGCATCTGTGGCTTCTTGCAATATTCAGACCGGCTGGCTTGCTTGAAGATCCGGGGAAGCGGGGGTAAGCATGCGATGATCACCGGCTATGCCCCGCACAACCTCCGACCACTACCTGAACGATTACACTTTTATAGGAATTGGGAAAGCTGCTCAATACCATGTCGGTGAATGGATTGAAATATAGCTGGAGACTTCAACGCCCGGCTTGGCCAACAACGGCGAGGCGAAGAACATGCATTTGGGCCGTACACTTTGGAGAAGAAACGGTGCAGCAGTACAGCATCAGCAACACTTTCCAGAATGTGCCCGACGGACAACGGATTGCGTACATGGAGAGCGGCACAAAACCCAACGACGCCATCCTGCTGGACAGATTTGCTCTGCTCGATTTGTTTCTCGTGCCGGGCGTAAGTTTTGACCGAGTGGTGTCCGTTGAAAACCACCGAGAAGTAGCATTGGCCACGCGGCACTTCCTAGTATGTTGTCAGATCGACCTCGACATTCAGCATTCTCAACCACGTAGACACCACAGTCGAAAACAGAGAGGGAGTTTGGAAAAATCTGGTATACGACAACAAATTGTTACGGCGTTTTTGGAGAATTGCTCGGAGGACGTGGGCGCCGCTGACGTGGTCCAAGGCGCCTGGCAAAACATCTCGGCCAGAATCGGGGCTGCATCCGAGGTCTTGCCTGACGAACCGCCCCAACCCAGACGACCGTGGATCAGTGGCCGGACAGTGCAGCTCATCCAAGAAAGAGCGCAGGCTCGAGTGGACGGGAACGCCGTTCTGGAGCAAGCGAAGCACACAACTGTACGAAAATCTGCACAAGAAGAGAAATCCAAATGGCTGGAAGATTTGGTGGCGACTGGTTCCTGGAACGATATCCGGAAATTCCGAAAACCCCGTCCCGCCGAGCAGGGGCGGCTCCGGAACTTGCAAGGATAATTAGTCAGCAGCGAAGACCGAGCAGACACCATGGCAACATACCTCGAGACGGTGCAATGGGGCGTGCGTCCAACCGACGCTGTCGACGCACCCGCCCTTGGACCTGCGTTGCCGGTCAACTTGGCCAATTTCGCGGATGACGAGGTCGGAACATGTTTGCGCAAGCTGCGCGATGGCAAAGCACCCGGGCCAGACGGCATCCCACCAGAATATTGGAAGGCACTTGCAGACGACTCAAAGGCATTACAATGCATCACGACTTTCGTGAATCATTGTTGGCAAGGGCGAAGGGTTCCGCAAGGATGGCACAACGCAAGGGTATCAGCAATACACAAGAAAGGAAAACCATATGATTGCGCGAACTATCGACCAATCAGTCTTCTCGCGATTGGGTACCAAGTATTCGTGTCTTTGTTGCACCGACGTTCGGTGGAGGCAGGAGCTGAATCCAGGCTGACGGGATCGCAATTTGGTTTTCGATCGAATAATGGGACACAAGAGGCGATTTTTGCGCTCCGTCGGCGTATAGATTTGGAGCTTGGTGCATCATCAGGCAGTATGTCTGCATCGGCCTTGGATTGGCAAAAAACTTTCGACTCCTTCAACCCCTCGGCCATGCTGCGCGGTCTGCGACGCTTCGGCTTGCCCGAGCACATATTGGAGGTCATAAGTGCGGTTTACAGCGACAGAGTCTTCGAGGTGCAGGACTGCGGGGCGACTTCTTCCTCGAGGCCGCAGTCCTCCGGGATATCGCAAGGATGCCCTCTATCACCCTCCTTGTTCGCGATGACCATGACAGTAATCATCGAAGACGCTGTCTCCCAACTTGCATCAGAACGCAGAGCACTCTGGGACAGTGGGTCCCTTTCCGTTTTGCTGTACGCGGGCGACACGCTGATTCTGGGAAGGACGAAGCGGGCAGTGGAAGGCATATTAGCTGCTATTCAGATTTCTGGGAAATCCTATCGCATGGAGCTGCACCCAGACAAGTTCCAACTGCTTCAAATCAGATGCGCAAACAGTATTCAGGATTCGAATGGAGATATCATACGGGCGCAAGAAGACATGATTTATTTGGGTGCTTTGATTTCTGGAACAGGCGCCGCGGGCAAGGAGTTCAGTCGCCGCCTGGGCGCGGCGCGCGCCGACTTTGACAAGCTGTCCAAGATATGGCGACATTCAGGCTTGAGCAGGCGCAGAAAAATTGAGGTCTACAGCGCCGTCGTTCTTAGCAAGCTCACGTATGGTTTATCGACTTTGTGGCTGAATGCTGCAGAGAGAAGGCGGCTGTATGGCTTCCATTGCCGGTGTCTTCGCAACGTGATAGTTTTAGACAAAACGAGACAACACCCTCTGACGGACACAGTGGCACGACAGCAGCTTCTCCTGCTTGGCAAAATCGCCAGGACACCAGAAGGGAGCTGTCCTGGAAATTTCAGGCCGGCAGCAGACCGATACGTGAGAAAGGTAGGCCGGCCACGCGCAGACTGGACAACCCAGGTGCTACGAGTCGTTTGCGCGGCGGCAGGCGGCATGTCAAAATTAAACCCACTCTTGGCTAATAAAGTTTCCTGGCGGCAATTCGTACGCTCAACAAAGCTGACCGTCTAGCGCCGGCCGGTCCGAATTTGAGTTTTTAGTCAGCAACATGTTTCCAGTCCAGTGTCCTACGCACCTCCGGGTGTATGACTTCTCCGTCACGTGAATGTTCGGATGGCGCGGGGCGCCCTTTTGACGAGGCTTCAGAGAACCCACATTAGAATACCGGCCGTCGTGTCCTGTTCAGTCGCTGGGGGTGGGGGGTGGCAAGGTGCTCAAAAAACAACAAGACCTCCTCGGATCCTGTCCAGCGCACCCCGCATTGGCGGACGACGACATATCGAAGACGGCGATCACGAGGACGGCGACGACGACCAAGATGGAAAGGAAGACGACGACGGACACGACGACGGAGACCGCTACGACGAGTGCCAAAACAAGAACCAGGAAAGGAAGACACACTTTTATGATGCCGAAGAACACTACGCCGAGCATGGAAACAACGACAGAAACGAGGCCGACCAACACGAAGCCGACGCCGACGCCGACGACAAGCGACGACGAGCGGCGGGCGGACGGCGGCGCGCGGGCCTGGCGCCGGCCGGCCCACTCCGGGAGCGGAGCCCGGGGGGCCCTGCGCTTCCCGACGCGCCGCCGTCGACACGGAGCGTCGTGGCCGCCGTCGCGACGTCGCCGTCGCCGAGGGTGGTTGTTGTCGTGATCGTCGTGGCCGCCGTCGTGGTCGTGGTAGTGGTCGTGGCCGCCGTCGTGGTCGTGGCGGTGGTCGCCGAGGTGGTGGTGCTCGTGGTCGTCGTCGTAGTGGTCGTCGCGCCGAGACCGTGGGCATGGTGGTTGTGGTCACCGCCGCCGTCATGGTGGCGATCGCGGTCGTGGTCGCTGTCGTCGTCTCGCGGACTTAGTCGTGTGCGTCGTCGTAGGAGTCGCGGTTGTTGCGGCCGTCAGTGTCGTAATACGCCAACTTCCTTATCGTCCTTCTCCTTCGTTTCCTTATCATGTGTCCTTCAGCTCACGGGTCCTGCAACCTTGCATTGCACCCTTTCATGGTCGAACCTTGAGTGCGCAGTATATGACGGCAGCAGTGACAGCAGCGGAAGCACTGATCACAACGCGAGGCCGAAAGGATCAAGCGTCGGTGGGCGCTTCGGCGGAGGCGGAACCCGATCGTGGCCGATGTGGTAGTAGCGGCCATGTTGGCTGCAGCAGAATCGAGAGCGGCCGTGGAGACGATTACATTAGCGAAGACGGCGCGCAGACCGTCGCGGGGGGGGGGAGGGCGAGGGGGCGGATACACGGGCTCCCCGTGTTGGACGCGGCCTCATGGGGAGCAACAGACGGGGGTTGAAGAAGGTGCACCTGTCGTACACCTCCAGGGCCCCAGGGGCCCCTCTAGGGTTTCTTTAAGCCCCTTCCCTGCAACACTCGATCTCCTCCTCAACGTTGGCAGCGACAGCAGCCCCAGAACAGCAATTCCAGTGGGGGTGGCAACGTGGCGTTTCTCATGGATCGCTTGGCTGTTCAAAATGAAAGTAGACCATCCCCTCTATGGATCGCCCCCCGTTTCGGAACGCCCGATCGTGCTCAGGCGCCCTGTAGCGGGCTGCCCCTGCTGCTGCTTCGGATCGCCCCTCGCCTCCCCAGGGCAGGGCAGGGTGAAAGGCCCAGAGGAAAGAGAGATATACATAATGATATATATATATATATATATATATATATATATATATGTATATATATGTATATATATATATATATATATATGTATATGTATCTGTATGTATGTATGTATGTATGTATATATATATACACATACATATATATCCGCCGGCCCCCTTGTGGGGCCACCAGGCTGCGAGGAGCGGGATTCGCAGTTTCCTGTACCAGTTGTAGCTTGTAGTTTCCAGTGTTACAGTTCTGCTTCTTGCTGGTTACTGTAACTAGTTGATTGACCGCGCGAGGGGGGGGGGAGGCCCAAACCAGATATTTAGCACCTCCTGGGCGCGTTGTCTGAATTGCTGGGGGGGCTCGAAATCGACACCCCTCACGCAGATCCGCGGGGTCAGGGTCCAAAAACACAGGGGATGTGCCACATTTCTGAAATTCGGTGCCACCCCTCACGCAGATCCGCGGGGTCAGGGCCCAAAAACACATGGGATTTGCCACATTTCTGAAATTCGGTGCCACCCCTCACGCAGATCCGCGGGGTCAGGGTCCAAAAACACATGGGATTTGCCACATTTCTGAAATTCGGTGCCACCCCTCACGCAGATCCGCGGGGTCAGGGTCCAAAAACACATGGGATGTGCCACATTTCTGAAATTCGGTGCCACCCCTCACGCAGATCCGCGGGGTCAGGGTCCAAAAACACATGGGATTTGCTACATTTCTGAAATTCGGTGCCACCCCTCGCGCAGATCCGCGGGGTCAGGGTCCAAAAACACGGGATTTGCCACATTTCTGAAATTCGGTGCCACCCCTCACGCAGATCCGCGGGGTCAGGGTCCAAAAACACAGGGGATTTGCCACATTTCTGAAATTCGGCGCCACCCCTCACGCAGATCCGCGGGGTCAGGGTCCAAAAACACAGGGGATTTGCCACATTTCTGAAATTCGGTGCCACCCTTCACGCACATCCATCGCAAGGCGTGGTAACCCAAACTGCGAGAACTCCCTCGGCCCTTTAATCGCAAGGTGTGGTAACCAAGCCCGTAAACCATACACGTCTTACCAATCGCCAGGTGTGGTAACCCCTCTTGTGATCAGTTGGTTTTGCTGATTGCGAATCGGCTTCGCATGAAGTTTCGATACTGCTTCACGACAGCGCCAAGGCCTCATGACTTAGCTCTTCCATGGCCCATTCTCCGAGAGAGGGGGCCGGCGGCAGGGGGCGAAGCCCTTACGGATATATATATATATATATATAGAGAGAGAGAGAGAGAGAGAGAGAGAGAGAGAGAGAGAGAGAGGGAGAGAGACACTCTGATATCCCACATTGCGAACAAATCGCACCATCGCGACAAAAAGACAACCAGATCCGTAGATCCAATCGTTCAGCTCCGTTTCCGAACCAGATTGGGGACCCTACCGAACCCTGCAAGATCCTGCAGGATCCTGCAGGATCCTGCAGGGTTCTGCAAGATCCTGCACGCAGGCCCTGGTAAGTGCACCCCTGGCCATGCAAGATCCTGCAAGAACGATCGGGCGCTCTGGCTGACCCCCGTTTGAATGGGCCACCATCTCTTGCGAGCCGACCAGATCGAAGTGTGATGGCCCTGGGACTGGGAACAAGGCAAAATCGTCCATTGTGGACAAACTGCAGCGCCAGGGGCTCCAGGGAGTGCAGGGAGGGGCAGGCCGTCTTGGCGACAAGCGAATTCGGTGTCGCTGTTGCGGCCCGTTCGCCTGCTCCTGCTCGCTCCTCCTGCTCCTCCTGCTTGCTCCTCCTGCTCGTTCCTCCTGTTCGCTCCTCCTCCTTTTCCTCCTCCTCCTCCTCCTCCTCCTCCTCTTCCTCCTTCACCTCCTCCTCCTCCTCCTCCTCTCCTCCGCCTCCGCCTCCGCCTCCGCCTCCTCCTCCTCCTCCTCCTCCTCATCCTCCTCTTCCTCCTCTTCCTCCTCCTCCTCCTCCTCCTCCTCCTCCTCCTCCTCCTCCTCCTCCTCTTCCTCCTTTTCATTGCCATACCCCCACCTGCCTGCCCATCCCTGGCCGGCATTTTTCCTCCTCCTTCTCTTCTCTCGGGGACGCTTTCTCTCTCTCTCTCTCCCTCTCTATGTCTCTCTGTCTCTGTCTCTGTCTCTCTCTCTCTCTCTCTCTCTCTTTATAAATCACTATATCTCTCTCTCCGTCTGTACTTCTCTCGCTCTCTGCCTCTTTCCTTTTTTTTTTCTTTCTCTCTCTCTCTCTCTCTGTCACGCTCTTTTTTTTTTTTCTCTCTCTCTCTCTCTTTTTCGTTATATGTGTGTTTTTTTCTCTCTCTCTCTCTCTCTCGCACACGTCACCTCGCTCTCTGCATCTCTGTTGTGTGGAGCTCCTCCTGTTTTCCTCTGTTGTTATTTACGCCCCCCTCCTCGACCCACCCTGTTGCCTCCGCCTCTTCCTCCTCCTTCTCCTCCTCCCTCCCTCCCTCCCCCGTCTCCCTCCCTCCCACCTTCCCTCCCCCCCCTTCCCGCTAAGGCATTCTGGCCCGAACAGATTTCCTGCCGGGGTCAAGCCCCCGCCTTCACGCGGCGCTTGGGGGCGCCGAGGCAGCGCGCTCACTCGTGCCTTTCTCGGCGGCGAAGAGGGGCGCTTCAACTGGTATCTTGCGACAGCGATGGGTGTCTTTTCGGCTTCTCAATCCTGGTCAACGCACCGAGGAGGCGGGAAGAGCGAATGGAACGCAGTCCTGATCGAGTGCGGCCGCAAATGCACGAAGCGCGGGCGGCCTGTCAAACTCTATCAGGGCAAGGATAAGGACGCGGAGAAGACAAACAATGATGCAGCAGAGGCACGTGCCACTGGGCACGCTGGTGCGAGCGGCTGACGGGGGCAGCGGCGACAGCAACGCTCAACCTCGGCGCTCGAAGCGGCCATCGCCATCGCCAGCGACGCCACGCTCAAGATTGCGATGCTCGCCCAGGCGGGTGTCCTCAAGATGCAGGGAGGGCCCCCCTACTCCTGTGGAGGCAGCTCGCGAAGCAGACTGAGAAATCAAAGACGCTCAGATGAAGCGCGACAAAACCCTCACCGCGCCCCAGCGGTGCAATGGGAACCTCGCGCGACCTGACGAGCGATAAGGTCCATGCACGGTGGCACTTGCGGCGGCGATCGAGCCCGAGGTCTGCGCCATCTCGCCCCTGTCTGTGGCGCAGGCGGCAGGGGTGGAGGAAGCTCCGTCCGAGGCGAAGTGGGCGAGCCCCCCTTCGCGCCGCTGGACAGCCTGGGCGCTGAAGGGTCCGAGATGACAGCGCAGCGGCAGCTCGAGCAGGCCCTCCGCGTCACCAAAGACCAAACTTCGCCCAAGAATGCAGAGGTCTTTGGTCGGCTTACTTGGGCCAAAGAGTTGCAGAGGAGGCGCCGTGGCGGCTCCGAGGCGGCGAGCCAGAAAGCCAGCGCCGCGCAGCCCGACCTGGCGGCCAGCGGAACTCGGGCAAGCGCAGCCGCCGACGGAGCTGCAAGCGGCAGTGGCAGCGGAGGCGACTTCAACCCAGGAGGCGCGCGTTAAGGACGCAGCCAAAAAGCTCGCGGACGCGGAGCACGCCGCGGCAGACGCGGCGGCCAAGGCGGAGAGCACGCCGGTGCCAGAGCGGCGGGAACAGCGGGCCTCTGCGGGCAGAGCCGCCGCATATGGCAATATTCCCGCGCGCTGCCCGCGGGGCCTCGATGGCGGGCGCGGCCCCCCGCGGCCGGCTGCGTCGGCCGAGCGAGCCGCTCAGTCCAAGAGCGGCTCGGACACCGACCTCGCGCTCGCAAGCGTCGCGGCCGCGGGTGGGCAAGCCTGGGGCGTCGTCGCGGGGCCCGCCTGCAAGCCGCGCCATGTTTTGTCGCCCTCGCCGGGGCGCGCGCTGAATCGCAGTCTGACGCGCGGAACTGGCGAGCGGGGGGCGGTGAAACGTCAGAGTAATCGCGAATCGCGACGGGCCCGCCGGGGGAGGTAAAACGGCAGCTGCTCGAGAACGAGTAAATACCCCCATGATCAAGGCCCCCCCCCCCCCCCGCGCACACGCGCAAACAAAAAAACGACAATGTCCACAGGGTGCAGTTGAGAACCTGCGCGACGTTAGCACATGTAATCAGATTGGCCCTGCTGCCCGGGAGGAGCGCGCGGCCATTGCGCGGGCGGGGCAGCCCGAGCGAACGTGAACGGGTGCCAAGAATCGCCGCGCACTCAATCAAGATGAGGCGGCAACGGCCCGGCCAGGATGGTTTCGCGACACGCAGCTTCACGACCCGGAAGAGACATATTCACGACAAGCAAACCCACGTTCGCCACCCACTTTCGCCGCCCACTTTCGCCGCCCACTTTCGCCACCCACTTTCGCCGCCCACTTTCGCCGCGCACTTTCGCCGCCCACTTTCGCCGCTCACTTTCGCCGCCCACTTTCGCCGCCCCTTTCGCCCCCTACTTTCGCCGCCCACTTTCGCACCCCACTTTCGCCGCCCACTTTCGCCGCGACTTTCGCCGCCCACTTTCGCCGCCCACTTTCGCCGCCCCTTTCGCCGCCCACTTTCGCCGCCCACATTCGCCGCCCACTTTCGCCGCCCGCTTTCGCAGCCCACTTTCGCCGCCCACTTTCGCCGCCCACTTTCGCCGCCCACTTTCGCCGCCCACTTTCGCCGCCCACTTTCGCCGCCCACTTTCGCGCCCACTTTTCGCCCCACTTTCGCCGCCCACTTTCGCCGCCCACTTTCGGCGCGCGCCCACTTTCGCCGCCCACTTTCGCCGCCCACTTTCGCCGCCCACTTCCGCCGCCCACTTCCGCCACTTTCGCCGCCCACGTTCGCCGCCCTTTCGCCGCCGCCCACTTTCGCCGCCCACTTTCGCCGCCCACTTTCGCCGCCCACTTTCGCCGCCCACGTTCGCCGCCCACTTTCGCCGCCCACTTTCGCCGCCCGCTTTCGCCGCCCGCTTTCGCCGCCCACTTTCGCCGCCCACTTTCGCCGCCCACTTTCGCCGCCCACTTTCGCCGCCCACTTTCGCCGCCCCTTTCGCCGCCCACTTTCGCCGCCCACTTTCGCCGCCCACTTTCGCCGCGCACTTTCGCCGCCCACTTTCGCCGCCCACGTTCGCCGCCAACTTTCGCCGCCCACTTTCGCCGCCCACTTTCGCCGCCCACTCTCGCTGAGCCGTGCCTTGTCGCGTTTCAGTTTTCTTTTGTCGTGTTTCAGTTTTCCTAGGTCGTGAGAACGACCGAGCTTTGGCAACGGCGAGTCCTCTGCCTGGCGCGACCGACATGCAGCGCAACTGCTGAAATCCAGCGTCGGCCACCATTAACTGCCGAACGCAACGTCGCTGGGGCGCCAACGACTGCACTACTCTTGTGCGCCCGCAAACATGGCGATGCCCACGTGGCCCTCGCGAGCCACTGGGCGGTCGGAGGTCGAGGCAATTGACCGCCGCGACGACGTGCCAGCCTGGCCGCCGCGCGTCAACTGCGGCGCCATTTCCCGATGGCGCGACAAGAAGTCGCATTGCTTGGCCGCGCGCGCGCAACCGGAACCGTCGCCGCGAACGCTGGCGCACGGACGCGACGCGCGGTAGAGCCATGAAGAACGGCACATTTTGAGGCCGAGCTATGATGGCACCAGTGGCCCAGGTCATTGCCCTGCACCTCGCGCGAACCACCGCATGCAAATCCAACGGCTCGGCGGCGACAGTCGCCGCGCGATCGCGCGACTGCACTCGCATGGCCGCGGCCGCGTGCGCGGCCGCTGGCCAGTCAAGACCCGCGCGCGTAGCCGGCGACCATCCACTGGCAAGTGGCCCGCTGGACCACGCCCATAGGCATGCGCAGCGCGCGAACAATGACCGCGCGCACTGCCGCGGGAATGGCGCGCGCAGAGTCTCCACATGGAGAGGCGCCTCTCGACATTAAGTACATCCACAAACATGGCCGAATCACGGAACCACGAGGAGCTAAGAATGTAGCCCCTCGCACGGCGAAGTGCACCACAGACGGGGCCATGCCCGCGCCCGCGTCGGCTCTGGCATGTAGTCGCAATGATCACGCCGCAACGGCGTGATGCTATATGCGCTCAGGGCCTCAACGCGCACGGCCGCGCAATGGGCGGGCCCGTGCGCGATGGTATCGGCGTGGCATGTACGCCGCGCGGCAATGCAATGCCAGGGGCGCGCGGGGCGAACGGCGACCGCGACGCAGACCGCGACGCAACGGAGCACGCATTTCCCACGCGGAAACACTTGCTGCAACAAATCGCGCGCGCGCCGCCCTCGAGCCAGCGCGGCAACGGGCCGCGCGCGGCGCGCTGGGGCGGGGCGGCGCGGGGGAATTGCAATGCGATGGAACAGCCCGCGGCAGTTATTGCCTGGGCGGCGCGGGATCTCACGGCGCGGGGTCGCGGCAAATCCTGCCAGCGTAGGCGGTCTAGGGGGCCTCCTCTTCCCCCCCCCCGCCCCCCCCCCCCCCCGGGCCTTGGCGGGGCGCCCCGCGAGCGGTCGGGGCATGCAAGATGGCCCAAGATGGCTCCAGGAGGGCCTCAGAGAGCCCAAGATGACGCCCAAGATGGCTCAAGATACCCCAGACAGGCTCAACATGGCCTCCCGAATGCTTCCAGAAGCCCCAGGGCCGCTCTAAGACGGCCCCGAGTGGCCGCGGAGCCTCCCTGGGAGGCCGCCAGGAAGCCGCAGCCCTTCCAAATCCCAAAGAAACTCCTTGGGTTGCGCCTTCTTGCCTTTGCGCTCCCGATGCTTTCCGAAGCTTCGAGGGCCTGATGGGCCCGATGGGGGGCCCGAGAGAACCCCGATGGGGGGCCCGAGAGAACCCCGAAATGACCCCAAGAGCGCCCGAGAGCGCTCCCAGAACGCCCCAAGAAGCGATGTTCGGGGCTCCCGAGGGGGGGTCGTCGGTCGTCGGGGTCGCCTGCGGCAGCGGCCGCGTGGGCAGGGGGCCCTGGAAGCTGGGGGGCGCCATCGGCCCGGCCGCGAACGTCGCTGGGCTGTTGATGCCCCAGGTTGGCACGCCGCGACCATGGCCGTGGAAACTTGCCTTCTAAATTGTTGGGCCTGTTACGTAATTCTTGTTGCTTTTGTATAGTAAATTGTCGTTTCTATTTGAGTCGCTGCATGGTCTGATTTCTTGCAATTCAGTGCACTGCGTTTCCTGTGTAGAAGCCGGCTGTCTAGACAATCGCGGCCGGGGCCGAGGGCGCGCCCGCGGCTCCAGCAGGCCTCGGCAGCGCCAACTTGGGCGGGCCCGCGCCGGCAGCGCCCCGAGGAGGCCACCGAGGGGCATCATCGGCGGCGGGGCAAACAGTAGCTCCAACAAGAAGCAAGGAAAGACAATAATAACATGCAGCATGCCGCCGTTTGCTTCTGGCGGTCAAAAGGAGACCCGCGTTCCGGGCGACTGGGGGGCCGCCGGCGGCGAGGCGCCTTCGGCGCCGTGCCCGGCGATGTCCGCGGGCCGGCCCCGACGCCGTGCGCGCGCAGAACTGCCTTGCGGACCTAGCATTCAGCTAGCTCCACGTGGCCCGGGAACCCGACAATCAATCGCGGCGCGCATGACGACGCCCTCGAAGCCGCCATGGCAGTTGGCGCGGGTAGTTTCTATTACCATCCAATTTTTTGCCATGGGCCAGCGGGACTTTCAGCCCCAAAGTGGTCGCGGCCAGGGGCCCGTTGGAAACGCCGCCTTGCCCCCGCGCGCTGTTCGGGCACTTCGAGGGGCAGATGGGCCGAGAGATGGGCCGGTGGGAAGTGGGGGCGACGCCCCATGCGCGCGCGGCGCTCGCGCGGTGGCCTTGTTTCTCCGATGCCTTGGCGCGCCGTTTCCACCGCGACGTGGGCAACGCAGCTTTCCTGCATATTTTTTATCAAGAGGGCCCCCCGAGGGCGATGCCCTTGATGGATCTGCTCCAAGATGGCCCCAAGCGCGCCCCCCGGGTTTCCGAGGGAGTCCCGAGAGGGCCCCGAGGCGCCCGCGAAGCCTCCAGGAGCCCCCCAAGAGATCCCCAAGTGGCCCCCAAACTCGCCCCGAGGCACCTGAGGCACCCGGGACCGCCAAGCGCCCCCCAAGACGCTCCATGAGGCCCTCAAAAAGCTCCCAATAGACATCCAAGGAGACCCTGGGAGGCCACTCGCCTGGATATCGTTCCTGGATGTGCGGGTGGGCACTCGCAAAGCGTCAAGAATGTAGGGGGATCCTGCAGACGGGCGCGTCAGACGCCGCGGCTTTCAGGGTGCTCGGGATGGGGGTTCCCGCGCGCCCCTGGCTCGCGCGCCGAATCTCGCGGTCGGCGGCCCTCTGGGAGCCTGAGAATAAGAAGAGCCGCGATTTGCCGCCCACGTCGCCCCGCAACTTCCTTTTCGCGCGCAATCTGTCGGGCGTCTCCTCGGGGGCCGCCTCGACGTCGCAACCTCCTCGACGCCCCCCTGCCCCCTTCGGCCCTCCGCCCTGCGTCGGGGCGCGTTGTCCTTGTCGGCTGCGACGCCCCGCCGATTCTCTTTCGCTTCGCTGCGGGACCTGATTGTCGAAGCGCGCTGGGGGCAAAGGACGCGCGCGCGTGCGTCGCCATGTTTGGCCCGTCTCGGATCGCTCCATATCGCGATCGGGAGAAGGGGGTGGCGCAACGATGGTGATGATGTTGATGATGGTGATGATGATGCTGCTCGCGCACTGGGGGATGCTGCCATGTCGCGATGGTTGCGACGGTTTCGACCGCGATGTTGCTGATGGGAACGTGTTTCGCATTGGCTCTGTAATGTTTAATCGCGGCCGTGGCATTATCGGCGCGGCGCGCTGCGTTTGCCCCTCGGCCGCGCTGCCGCGGGGCGGCAACGAACGTGCGCGCGATCCGTGGCGGGGGGCGCCCGCGCGAGCGGTCGCGGGCGCGCCTTCTGGCGGCGCGAGCAACATGCGAGACGAGAGCGCGCCCGCGTCGCATCGGGCCCCCGCGCGCGCGATCGAGATTTTAGCGCTCGGCCCAGCGGGGCCAAGGGATCGCGACTTCAGACCGCGCGATGCGCGAGACATCGCAGAGGCCATCGATCCGTTCAACACCCAAGCGCGCATGTACCCCAGCACCCCAGCTATCAATAATGCCCAAGTCGGCGTTAAGGGGCGTTGGTGCATCAGCAGATAAACGACGGTGGTCAGCACCGCCTCCAGACGCGCGGCTCGAGCGATTCAGAGGCCGCTCTCAAGGGCTTCCAGGCCAGCGCCGCGGCGTCGCTGGGAAGTTTCGCGGCGGCTGTCATCTGCGCGCGCGGCCATTCGCTGACCGCTCATGCTTTGCGGTTTCTGCTCCGAGGGTTTCGCCGGCAGCTTCGGGAAGTCGGGCGCGACGGTTGCTCGCCTTCGGCCCCCGCGGTCCATGGCCGGCGGCTTCGACCTTGAAGCCGAGGGACTCGCTCAGCGAGGGCGCATTTGAAGCCCGACAAAGTCATTGGGGGGCGCGCTTATGCGCCGACCTTCTCGGGCGGGCGGCGGCTCGGGGGCCGCGCGGGCCATCCGGGGCCCCAGGGCAGTCGCGGGCGGCGAGCGCGAATCCGACGCGCCACTTCCACGACACATTCGAGCAGGCGCGGGCAGGGCCGCGCGCGTTCAGGCGCCCATGGCGGAGCGTCGCCGCCGCAGTCTGCGCCGCCGCCCCCGGGCGGGCGCATCCTTGCCGCGACGTCGCGAACGCCCGCCCGCGAACGGGGAGCGCGCGCGGGCCTGCTCGACGGCGCCCCCGCCCTTTCTTCGCTCGACAGGGGGAATGGGCCGCCGTTCCCCCTCAACCGGAGACGGGGCCGCCGCGGGGGCTCGGGCCAGCGCGGCCGCGGACCCCGCGCCCGCGCGCCCGCCCTTCCGCGCCCCCCCCCCCGCCCGCCATCGCCCCCCCCCCCCCCCCCCCCCGCGGGCCTCGTCGCGGCCCCGCCCCCCGCCCCCCCGCCCCCGTTCGCGACTCCTCTCCCGCGCCGACCCCCTGCCCTCCGTCCGCTGCCCCCGCCGTGCTCTCTTCCATCCACTCCCCGCTCCGACGCCCCTCGCCCCGTTGTTCCCGCTCTCGCGTCGCGCCCGCCCGCCCCCGCCCCCCCCCCCCCCCTTCCCACTTCAGCATTGACAAGCCGCCCCCTGCCCCTTCGAATCCCGCCTCGACACCAATCGAACACCATCTGCTGAATCATGGGGGCGTTCGGGCAGTTTCGTGCCCAGTGCGAGGGGGGTCTTAGGGCGCGCTCTGGCCTCCTCTAGGCGCGGGCTGCGCTCGGCCATAGACGTGCGAGAAGACGGGCGTGGCCCAGCATGCAAGTCATTTCGAGAAGGGCTTCGGATTTGGCTCCGCGCCAGGCTCTCCGATCAGACCGCGCGCGCACCTGCTCGCGCCGCACGGCCTAGCCTTGCGCGGCGTCTGCGCGCGCCCGCGCCTCGGCAAGTATCTCTGCATTTCCGAAGGCCGATTTCGTCCACCCTGGGCAATTTGCCCGATTTCGGGCGGGCCCGATTGCCCCCCGCGGAAGGGCGAGAGGTGGCGGGCCAGGGGCCGTTTGGTCATGTTCAGATGAAGCAGCTTCTAGCTCTGATGACGCGCGCGGACCACTTGTCAAGCTCGAAGGTTCAATCCGCCCCAAACTTTACGCTTCGGCGTCGTCTCGCTTTTGCTCACGCGGGCTCCCAGGTGGGGCCGGCAACTACTTCCTCGGGCGCACTCATACATGTCGCAATGGCGTTCCTCACGGGGCCGAGTTGACCGAAACATTGCGGTCGTCGCCGGTGGAGAGGGCGGGGGGGGGGCATGGCCTGTAGTCCAGGGTGCAGGGCGGAGCGGGCTCCATCATCGACGACTTAAGTGCCGGGTGCCGGTGACATTGGAGAAAACACGCCACTACATCGAGGGTTGACGGTGGGCGTGCCCGTGAAATACGGGTCACCGAATCGATCAGTATTCGAACCAGCTGCTTCCCAAAACATATCTGGCCAAAAGTTGGGTTCCTGTTTCGGGCGCCGAGGTCCTCCCACCCCTAGTTCCTGGACTCAGGTGCCCCCTCCTAGTTCCGACGTGGCCCGGGGATGTTTCTCCTCCGTCGGCGCGCCGTTCGACGAGCATGCGTTCGGCATCGGCACCTCCATCTCTCCGTTGGTCGTCTGCGGGGATGCCAGATGCGGAGCCGACTCCAAGGGTACCTGGCTTCGGCGCGTAGGATAGGAGTGTTTGCTGCTTTCAACCCTCGATTCTGATAGTCCTCAAGCTGGTGCAGCTGTATTCTGGCCCCGTCTTCAGGTCACTCAAGCTTTTTCAAAGGGCGAAATCTAGGGTTTACTCTTAGCATTCACGCGCTCTCGTGAACCTGTGGTTTATCTCGCCGGCAATTGCATTGTTGCTGACAGGTGGTATCGTGGGTACGTCAGGGGACCCCAACGATCCAACGCCAGCGTGTGCAAATCTACTCAGAATGAGTTTCAGCCTCGCGATCCGTTGCAAGCGTGTTATCCAAATGCGACCACACATCGAGGCTGAGGATATCTCGGATTCCAAAATCCCAGATCTTCTCGTGGTGGGCAACCACATGGCCGACCATTTCGCAGGAATTGCAACTGACAAGTATGGTGTATCTCCTGATATCCACTCACGTTTGTTGAAGACGGAAATGGACGCCAATCTTGTCAAGCGTCGGTTGTTGCCCTCCACGCTCGAGGCTACGTCGTTGTCCGCCAGACCAGGACTGCTACGGCCAGGCCGCCCCCTCCTCCATCCCATGCCTCTGTCGTTTCTTCACGTCACAACACCGCCTCGAAGGATGAAAAACACATGCGATAGTTGCGGGGGTCGGTCTCCCAAGACAAGCTCACTGAATGGCGCCGATCCTGTGGTTTCGACATCATCTATATAGAATCGACTGGATTCAGCTGCCGAGGGGGAAGAGAGTCCATCCAGGGGGGTCCACCGATCCCATTGCCCCATGATTTCTCAATTTCTCCAGCGCTTGATCTGCAACGCGTGGGAATTCTTCGACAGCGAACAGCTTCCCAAGCCGTTGGCTGACCCCTGCTCGTTGCAGTTGCATGCCGCCCGGACTTTCAAATCTCAGGGCTGGGTAATGACCCAAGGATCGGGTTTCATATAATCGAACTAAACACCCGTAGTTCGCTTCGTTTCGCATCGCACCGCGATGGAGTCCATTCCATCCCATTCCCCCGTCCATCCCGCCCTCCTCCCCCTCCGTGGATGGAATGAGAAGGGGAAGCCCCACACCTCCCCCCCATTCCCCCTTCTCCTCCACCTCTTCCTTCTCCTCCTCCTGCCCCCGCTTTCACCACCATCCTCCCACTGCCCCCTCCGATGCCCCCCTCTGGGCACCGACAAGGACGGCAACCTGCCGGTTTCGGTGAATGTATGCCTGGGCGGGCCCGGCGGCGCAACGAAGGGGGAGGAGGGGGAGGAGGGGGCGGGGGAGCAACGGGGGAGGAGGAGGCGAGTAGGACGAGGGGCGAGAGGAGGAGGAGGAGGAGGACGGGGAGGAGGATACCGCACTGCACTGGCGAGCGCCGCGCAGGTCTCCCGCGCCAGGCGAGCACAGCAAAGGGGGGGTCGGGAGGCCGACCCCCTCAGGCGGCAGCCAAAGTCACCTGCCCCCACCAGGAGGATCGCGGGGCAGGCGCTGGCCCAGAAATGATGCACGTCAGGTTCGTGTCGTGACGACCCCGGCGTTGGTTTCTGACTCCGCGTGGATCGTTCAACCTTGAACGATCGGCGACTGTGGATCGCTCGATCGATTCTGGGCTACTGGCGGCGTTCAACCTTGAACGCCCGCGGCGGGGTCGCCGCCGGTCGACACGACGCGAACCTACCGTAGAGGGGCTGAACGCCCAGAACTTATGCAGAAGGGTGCACGCCGTGGTGGCGGTGGCCACTGCCTGCCTCCCACGCCTCCCAGGTCAGGAGGAGAGGGAACCGGCACGGAGAGAGCCGCACCAGCCGCCTGCCACGAGGCACGAGAAATCAAAGCCGACGGCTCGCGAACGGCACACACCAGGGCCCGCAAAAGGGAAGGCAGCCGGGAGAGCCGACTGGCCCTGAAAGGGCGCGAGAGGCGGGAAGAGTGCGCAACGCCGCCGCGCTGCTGCGACGGCACACGGGGAGGCGCTAAATGCAACTAGTTGCCACGCACATAAATTCAACTAACACAAAGAATGCCACGCAAACGAAGGCAATGAATGCCATGCAGGTAAATGCCAGGCGAATTAACCCACGGAGAAACAAGCAGGCTCGGGGCAACCCTGGCAACGCCGACAGAGCTAGGGAAAAGAAAGACAACAGAGGCGCAGGAATAACCTCGACTGCCCTGCTCCACCAAAGGCCCAGTTCGGAAAAGAGGGGCCGCAAGGAAGTGAAGCGCTACGGGGAGCACACCTGTGTGGGTGCTCTACTCTCGCAGCACTGGTCCCCGACGCCATCCTGTTGAACACAACTTTGGCTCCGCAAGAGCCTGACCCAGTGGGTCTGTGGGTCCCCAATATGGAGGGGACGAGGGGCGGGGATTCGCCTAGAATCCATGTTGTCCTCCCCCGCAAGGTCACAGCTCGCAAGAAACTGGCGACGGTTACGCGTGGCTCGGATGAGGAGGAGGACGAGGACGAGGAGTAGGAGGAAAAAGAGTACGAGGAAGAAGAGGAGGAGGACAAGGGGAGGAGGAGGAGGAGGAGGAGGAGGAGGAGGAGGAGGAGGAGGAGGAGGAGGCGAGAAGGAGGAGGAGGAGGAGGTGGAGGAGGAGGAGAGGGAGGGGGAGAGGGGGCAAAAGGGGGAGGTGGAAAAGAAAGGAGGGGGCTCAAGGACCTGGCGGAACTGGCGACGCTGCAGGAGACGGGGGAGGGAAGAAACGCGAGAGGACGCGAGAGGACGAGGGGGGGAGGAGAAAGGAGGAGGACGAGGGAGGAGAAAGGAGGAGGACGAAGCGCGGGAGGGGAACGGTGCTGGCGGAGAAAGGAGGGGAAACGAGGGGTAATCCGTCCGTTTCCAACTGCCTCTTCTCTCTCTCTCTCTCGTTCATCCTGCCTTCTTCCTAAACCGCCTGTACGCACCTCCCCATTTTGTTTTCCGATTGCGCGTGGCACTATCGTTTTGTGGGGGGGCCACATGTCCGCTATGACTCGACACGCGCCCGCGGAGAGACCAACAACAACGCAATGGGAACGGATGGGTGGGATGGATGGGGTGTCAGATGTGGCGCGAACGCACCTGGCTTGCCGCCTCCCCCTCGCCAGCTTCTCCACTGTTCCCTTCCCCCCGCAACGCGCGCCCGCCGAATGTCCCCTCTCGCCGCCAAAAGCCGCCGCGCGAACGCGCCGCGCGCGCGGTGGAGGCGCCCGAAGCCGCCGCCCGCGGTGCGCATCGTGGCGGCGGGCGTCATCGCCGCGGAGCCTCGCCGCCGCTATTCGCCGCCGCTCGCCGGCGCCGCTGCGGCCGAGCTCGCTGTCGCCGCTCACCGTCGTGGCACCGCTCGCCATCGTCGTCGTCATCGTCGTCGTCGTTGTCGTCGGCGTCGGCGTGGGCGTCGGCGTCGTTGTCGGCGTAGGCGTAGGCGTCGTCGTCGGCGGCGTCGGCGTCGGCGTCGTCGGCGTCGTCGGCGTCGTTGGCGTCGGCGTCGGCGTCGTTGTCGGCGTCGGCTCTGGCGCCGTCGTCATCGTCGTCGTCGTCGTCGGCGGCGTCGGCGACAGCGACGGCGTCGTTGCCGGCGTCGGCGGCATCGGCATCGGCATCGGAATCGGCGTCGGCGTCGGCGTCGGCGACGGCATCGGCGTCGGCATCGAATAATGTGCTGTGACACCATCACTCTTGAAATCGCTCAACCTTATGGGGACGATGGCTGAAGTCCAGCTACAGGGGAAACCTCGTGTATACCGGTGGCCGCATAGCTGACATCGCGCGCGACATCCTGCTTGCCTTGTGATAGGTGGTTGCGAAGTGCTCGACCAATAAGTTCCCCTTTGCCACTCAACAACCGAAATAACATGCCAATTCTCTGATCCTTGGTATAGCTGCCTTGGAAGCCGGCGGTGAGACTGGGCAGAAACCAGGCGAAGAAAATACTGGGCAGGGTGTGGACGCGTAGAGTCTAGCTCTGGGCCCAATACCAGCTTGAACAGAAATGCGAACTAGACAAATCCACGTTTCCCCCTGATCTGCTGAATTGTCCGCAACCAAACTGGTTGGCTGGTACATTGCCACGCGGGGTAGGACAAGGTCCTCATTTGCGCGGTATCCGTTTACCCATGCAAACGAAATCATGTACAAATAAATGTTGCGTGGCCATATGCGTCCATCCGCAACCAACCGATCCGTGAATGGACATGATATGTTTGACCCGCGAAATCTGTCGAAAGATTTTGTTTGTTTGGTTCGTCGTGGTAAGGGGGCGATTCGGAGAACTATCGGTCGGGCGGGAAGGCGGCAACCCCACCCCGGCCTGCTGTGCGGCCGCTTGGCTGGCTCGAGCATGAGTCTGCTTCGGACGCAGCGTGGGCCAACGGGGCACTTGCAACTGTATGCTTGTGTTTTGGGAATCCGAAACTGTCTGGGACAGTCCCGGGGGCTCCGCCTTCCCGGTCATACCCGTCAATGTGGCGAACAGTGTCAACTATATTATCAGAACTATCGGCTGTGCCAATTTGGCCAACAGCGCTCCCAAACATGTCAGAACTGTCCACGGGCCACGGGTTCTGTCGGCAATAACGGTGTCGAAGGTGAATCAAGCACTGGCGGATCCTCGGCAGGGGGTGGCGGCGCCGAACGTTGCTGGGGTAAGCTCGAATGGTATGGCGGTGAAACCAATAATTACGTTGGCATTCGGCGCAAGTAATAATCCCATGATTATTTCAAACATGTTTATGAACATCGGTGCCCAATAAAACATGCGAACATGTCTTGCCAACCTGTTTACCGCCGACGTGACTGAATGGCCATGGTTCAAACAATGGTTGGCGACGCCACATTCTGCGACTTTGATGTGCTCTGCGCGCTCTCGCCGCGTAGTCAACTCTGTTAAACGCTGTTGAAGTTGCTCACGCGTTGGGAGGTGAATCAATACATGAATGAGAAGCAAGCTGAGAGACATGAGAAGAAGCATGAGCTATGAACGATGACCTCGATCGGTGCGATCAGATCGCTCTCGGGGCGCGGGCGGCCGCCTGGACGCTGCGGCTGCCAAACTACCCGCAGCCGAAAGATTCGGGCCCCCCGCTGCTTCCTCCTCCGCCTTCTCTTCTTCCTCCTCCTCACCCTCCTCCATACCACCACCACCACCACCACCACCACCACCACCACCGCCGCCACCACCGCCACCGCCACCGCCACCGCCACCGCCACCGCCACCGCCACCGCCACCGCCACCGCCACCGCCACCGCCACCGCCACCGCCACCGCCACGACCACCACCACCGCCACAACCTCCACCACCACCACCAGCACCCCCGCCACCACCATCGGCGATGGACGGCCCCTTCGGAGCCCCTTGGAAGCCCCTTGGAAACCCCATGGGGGCCCCTTGGGGCCCACCCGGGGGCCGCTCCCGGGCCCCTCGGGGGCGGGAATCCGCGCGGCAGCGCGCCTGAATAGCGGTCGCCGTCGCAGCTCCTGTGGCTCGTTCCGAGCCTTGCGGCCGCCCATGCGCAGACGGCCCCCGGGGCCATCCTGCCGTGACCCCTTCACGGCGATGGCGGTCGCCGCGGCGGCGGCGGCGGCGACGTCCGCGGCACCGACGGCGAGGACGGCGACGGCGAGGCACCCGCAGGTCACGGCGAGGGCGGCGACGGCGCAACGTCGGCGCGCCGTCGGGACGCTCCAGGGGCGCACCGTCAGGGACGTAATTAGAAACCTGGCCGAGCAACCGCGTGGAACACAGTACGGCATAAAGGATACCCCTGGAGCGAAGCCTGATCAGCACCTGATCAGCACGAATCGGCAGAACTCGGCTGGCACATCGACTCGGGAAGAATCGGATCCAGCGAACTCGAAACCATAATCTCGAGTCGGGATATCCTCGTCCTCCTCTGCAACCCCCTGCTCCCTCCCCCTCTTCCCTCCCTCCTCCTCGCCCTCCACATTCTGCCTCCAAACTCCCACCCCCCCGATCCGTCCTCAGACATTCACCCGCTCTCCTCCCCCTCCTCCGCTCTCCTCGTACCCTCGTCCTCGTCCTCGTCCTCCGTTCTCGTCCTGATCCTCGTACTCGCCCTCGCCCTCGTCCTCGTCCTCGTCCTCTTCTTCCTCCTCTTCCTTCTCCTCCTCCTCCTTTTTCCTCCGCCTCGAACTTCCTCTCCTCCTCCTCCTCCTCCTCCTCCTCCTCCTCCTCCTCCTCCTCCTCCGACGACGACGACGACGACGACGACGACTCCCACGACTCCGACGACGACACGCCGCGCCTCCGAAGCGGGAGCTCACGAAGCCCGCCGCGCCCCTGCTGAGGTCCACGTTCTTCTGGATCCACAGCAGGAACTCGTCTGGCCGGGTGCTGCTGGAAATTTGGCGGCGCGCATAGGATAGAAGGGGGAGGGGGGAAAGCGTCCCAGGAGGAGGCTGCTTCTTAGAAGGCGCTGGCCTTACATCTGCAGTGAAGGCCCGCGCCTTCAAAAGAGCTGGGGTGCATCTAAGAAGCCTTCCCCCTCCCCCCTCTCCCTATCCCCTACCCTTTTTAAGGACGAGCACCCGCGAGCGAGCGAGCGCAGAACGCCGACAGGCTCAGCGAGGATCGAAAGATCGGCGATGCCCTCGACGATCGCGCGAGCGAACAGAACGAGCCCTGAGACCCGACGATGCGAACCTGACCATCGCAAACAAAAATCACCACCAAAGCCCTGGACCCCATCTCTCTGAAACCCTTTTCGGGCCAGATCGGCCTGTGATGGCCACGGGGCCCGAAAACGGGCGAAAAGCGCCCGGTGTGAATCAATTGCAGCGCCCAAGCCTGCAGACCGGACGACCGTGACGAGGACCGAACGAGCGGCTCGCCGAGGACAGGCGAGCGACCCGACCAGCTGCAGGCCTCGAGGGCTCGGAGGGGAGCACCGTTTGACCGAACCCTATCTCCACTGGCGTGGCCTGGGCCCCCCCAGATGGTGATGCAGGCTATGCCCTTCGGATTTCGAGTAGCCATCCCCAACTGGGGTGGCGGAAAGGTGGGTTGGGCTTCGAGGAAGAAAGAACTGCACAAACAACATCTTTCGACTGTCGACAATCCGGAACCTTGTTGATGCTGTTGTTCCTTCATCGAGGGACATTGGGGCTGGGATACCATGACCTGGAAGGGATGGGCATATGTTCAACGATTTTTGTTTGGCCCCACGCTGGCTTTTTCTCCGTCGAATCACAATCAGACACGTCGAAGGTTCCGTAGAAACACGGAGCGCTCTACGTGCTCTCGTAGATCCAACGGGACGCAAGTCTGGGGCACGTCAGTTCTGTGGAGTCGATCCCGACGCAGGGGAGCCGCCAGGGGGGGCGGCCTCTGGCAGGCGGGGCCCGAAGGGCGCCAGAGGGGGCCTCTCGCTGGCGCGCCACCCGCGCGCCGCGCCGGGCTCAGACGGCGCCTCGGGAACCTCGAGTCGGGAGAGGCGAAGTCCAAACGGAAGAAGCCCAGACGGAGACCGGACACTCCGTATGGACCTACTCCGTATGGGCCTAGCCTCCTGTCAGGAGGCGCTAGGTCCGGACAGAGTCAGCCCTGGACAGAGATCCATCACTGCGTATGGTTTTTTCTCCCTATGGACTTAGCCTACTGTCAGGAGAGGCTTAGTCCAGACGGGGCGAGTCGAACACTCTGCAGGGGCAGGTCTGGCGCGCCTTAGAGCCCAGCTCTCCGACGATGTGCTGGTTCCCCCACGGTGAGGGTCCTGATCGATTATCTTCTGCCATGGAAGCAACCATGAGTGGCAGATCGAGCAATCCGCTGCCCCTCAGGGGAGCTACTCCATACGCGCGACATAAGGACAAACGAGCACAACGAAACACGTGCACTGCGAGCTGGGGCAAAACGTCGCACCGCGATGCCACGAGCTCGGCTGCAAGCTGAGAGGACGAGGGCCCCGATGGAGACAGACGAGGACCAGATAGGAGATAGATAGGAGGAGGAGGGGGGGAGAGGAGGAGGAGGGGGAGGAGGAGGAGGAGGAGGAGGAGGAGGAGGAGGAGGAGGAGGAGGAGGAGGAGGAGGGGAGGAGGAGGAGGAGGAGGAGGAGGGGGGAGGGGGAGGGGGAGGGGAGGAGGAGGAGGAGGAGGGGGAGGGAGGAGGGGGAGGGGGAGGAGGAGGAGGAGGAGGAGGAGGAGGAGGAGGAGGAGGAGGAGGAAGAAGAACAGTGGGGGGGGGGGACGGAGAGCCCGAGACCGCCCACTCCGGCAGCTGCTCCGCCCGAGAGCACCCCGGGGGCCGCCGGACGCCGGGGGGCCCGTCGGGCGCGCCGCAGAGCCCAGGGCTCCACGATCCGAGGGCGGACCCTGTGCGCCCCGCGCGGCCCCCGCCCCCCCAATGTGCGCTCCCGCCTCCCCCTGCCCTGGGGCCCGATTCGCTGCCGACGGGCCCCGCCGTCCGCCGACCGCCTGCAGGACCCAGCTCGCCGCCGATCGAGAAGAGCAGCAGCGGAGCGCTGAGAGCGATCGTTGCGATCGTGGCCGTTGTGATCGTTGTGGTCGTCGTGATCGTTACCGTCGTTATCACCGTTCTCGTTGTCGCTGTTTGTGCAAATCGTGGGGTTCCCCTCGGTTTCGGCCTCGGGCGCGCGGGCGCGCGCGGCCCCTGGTGCTGCGCTGGCGCCCGCGCGCCGCGCGCGGCGGCGGCGGCGTCCGCGGCGCTGGGCCCGCTCCCCGGTCGGGCTGGAAATCTCCGACGGTCTGATCTTGTTCGGTCCTGGCGTTGTCCTCTGAGCACGGCCTCTGGGGCCGGCCCCCCATCCGCCACACGCTGGCATGGATGAGGGACCCGTGGCTCTCGAGCGTGGCCGCCTGGTCCATGACTCGGGGAAGGTGCCCCCGCAAGCGGGGGCAGTGCCGCCTGATTTGGCGACGGACCGCGTCGATTCTGCACGAGCGCGGGACCCGCCGCTCATCCACGAGCCTTGCGGTCAGGGCACCGCCAGCAGGAACGCCAAGTAAGGAACATCAAGGCTTTCCCGGCCACGGCGGGCCTCGTCCACGGAGAGGCTTCCCGACCTGCATACATCGAAGGAGCGGCCCAACAGAAAGCCGAGCACCTCCCGAGCTCGAAGTGGTCCCGAATTATGTCAGCGCCTTGACTGTGAGTCCATGCTCGCGCTTCCTCGGCCCAAGCCCGGGGGCCCTCAAGAAGGGGTGCGGCGGGCAAACTCCCCCTAAGGACGCGGTCGGGACCCCGAGGGCCGCGGAGCGGGAAAGGAAAAGGGGTCCGGGCAAACTCCCCCCGGAGACGCGGTCGGGACCCCCGGGGCCGCGGAGCGGAAAAGGAGGGGGTCGGCTACACGCAAGGTGCGCGGCTTTTTTGGGGGGCCGCGGGGGGACCAAACCCAAGCGCGCAAGGCGCTACTATCGCATCGCCGCGTCGCGTTCGGCGATCGGGGGGGCCCAAATGGGCCCGCAACAGAGTCGGGCGTTGGCAGAACTGGGTTTAGTGGGACCTGGTTTGGTGATGTGTACTGGGGGACGCCCCCCCGCCCCGTTCCACTAACCGGAACTGCCGTCGCCCAGAAAACACCAGCTACGGCAGACCCGGTTTAGTGATTCTGGCCAATTTGGGGGCTCCAGGGCCCTGCTGCTAGCCGGGTCCCACTCCGACGAGGGGGGCCAGGAGGCGGGGAGCCGGCGCACCGTGGCCCGAGGTAGACGTGCGCGGAGGAGGGGGGCGCGCGGGGTCAGGGCGCGCACTGCAAGGCAGAGGAGTGGGCCATGTCATCGGGGGGGCTTCAGGGCCCCGACCAAGACATCCCCCCCCGCCCTCCGGGGCTCGACCAAAACGGTATGCTTCGTTTTCGTTTTCGTTTTGCCTTCGCTGCGAAACGAAAACAAAACGGAAACGGTCAACGAAATTGCCCAAACACCGTTTCGGTCGAGCCCTGCCCTCCACCTAGTCCTCCCCCACCTCTTTGAGGCACTCGAGCCCCGGGCGAGGAGGCGGTGGGACAGCGCAGATGGAAGCTGGAGGCCCTCTCCTGTCCTCTCGGGGGCTGCTACAGGTGCCCTGCGCCTAAGGTGCCACCAGCGTTTCGCTTCATTTTGGAGCCTCTGTGGCCATTAGGGCTTTGCGAGGGCGCTCTGGAGGTAGGGGGTGCCTCCTTGGAAATCCTGGCGGGCACCTTAGGCCAGAGGCACTTCTAGCGACCGATCCTTGGGGTCGTATCGCTCTGGACCCCATCTCTGAGCCCCCGAGGTCGATCGGTCGGTCGCCGCTGGAGTCGCTGGCTGTCGCCGTCGGTCGCCGACGCCGTCGGCCGCCTGCCAAGACGGGGATCGGCGGGGACGAGGCCCGAGAGCAGATCCGCCAGTTCCTTCGAGCTCTCTGCATCGAGGACTGCGGACTTGCCAGGATGTACATATACATTCGAAGGCCCATCGGCAAACGGCGTGGTGCGAAGGAGGAGGTGGAGGAGGAGGAGGGCTGCTACTGCTACTGCTACTGCTCCCCTTGCGCGGACGCTCCGAAGAGATGGGGAGTTCGCGCCGTAGCGCGTCTTTGGCGCGCACCCAGCCACCGCACCCACTTCTCACATTCTTACAAATCATCATGTATCCGATATTATAAAACTTCTCGTATCCTCACAAAACTACGCCTCCCCAGCGCCGCCCAGTCCTTGCACTTGCCTATCAAATTCAATGCTGTGGGTGATGATGTACGCTCTCGAATTCCAAAACACATTGCCCGGCTGCTGCCCTCCACTTGTACCTGTCTTGGGCTCGGTCTTTCCAGAATATATCAAACTTTCGAAGGTCATCTTCCCATCGGAACCAGTGGTCGCGACGTGGTCTGTTGGGTCTTTTGCCACCCAGGTCAAGCAGCGCGCACCAGTCCGCATCTCTCCACGTGACGGACTTCTTGCACAACCTGTCTTTCCCCGTTCTCGCAATACGACCGGCCCACTGCCACTTCGATTGCAAGTACGCGTGTTCCCACATCTTGACATTGTGTCGGGCTGCCTCCACTCGTGCGGCCCCTGTGGATCGAACTACACACGCAACCCACTCCTCTTCTGTGCGTCGTCTGACTCCAACGACTCTCCGCAACATGTCGTACTTCACAGATTGCAGCTTCCGTCTCTCTCTCTCTCTCTGTCTGCGTGGGGAGCCTTTTCGCACCACCAAAGAACGCTCCGAGAGACGCAGGCGTCAACGAGACGAAGGCGGTTCTTCAGCAACCCCCTTCTGGGGTTGAGCAACGGCCACACTGAATGAAACTTAGCACACCCTTCTTCGATCCGAGCTGAGATCTCCTTGCTCGTCCAGTCTGACAACGTGAACTGAGTGCCTAACATCTTGAACCCAATTGCAGATGAGACTATAGAGAACATCTGCCCATGCACTGCCAGGCTTGGTCTCTGGTCTCCACTGTTGTGTTCAATGGCGCATTTGCTTGCGTTCAAACGCAGGCCGCGGGCGCCCAGAGCGGCGATTGCATCGTCGAGCATGTCTTGCAATGCCTCGGCAGAATTTGCAGTCAGAGTCGTGTCGCCTGCAAACGTCACATGAATGATGCGGTCGCTCCCGTCCTGACGGGCCCCCACGACTGTGCCACGCGATCTCTGCTCCCAATTCTCTCGCAATTCCCAGAATACCAAACGTGTGGCATTGTTCAAGAGCAAAAACAAATCGGGTCACCCTGCGAGACTCATCTCTTGATTTGGAACACTTTGCTTGAACTGCTTGCATCAACTTGCACGTGGCCTTGCACACTACCATAAAGCCGTTGCAATGTACATGTGATTGCACTATGCACACCGGCCTCTTCGAAGGCATGGAACACTGCAAGGTGTAATACTCTGTCAAGCGCCTTTTCCAGACCTAAAAAAGCCATCCACACTTCTCCCCCCCATTCTTCCGCCTTCTCTACGATGCCGCGGAACGTGTGTACGACCTCCGAACAGCTATATCCAGAGCGGAATCCTGCTTCTTCCGGCAATACTTTGCCTCCAGAATCCCCTTCGTTCTGCCGAACAGCACCGACGAGAAAGCTTTCTACATTACAGGTCTGATGCTAATCGGCTGTTAATTTTCTGGAAGGCTGGCACCGCCCTTTTCGGGAGGGTGAGGAAGAGGAGGACCAGGAGGAGGAGGGGGAAGAGGACGAGGAGGGAAACGAGGAGGAGGGCAGCCCCGTCGCTAATGTTTGCCGAACGCGAAATAGAGGAGGAGGAGGAGGAGGAGGAGGAGGAGGGGGAGGAGGAGGAGGGGGAGGAGGAGGAGGAGGAGGAGGAGGAGGAGGAGGAGGAGGAGGAGGAGGAGGAGGAGGAGGAGGAGGAAGGAGGAGGGGAGGAGGAGGAGGAGGAGGAGGAGGAGGAGGAGGAGGAGGAGGAGGAGGAGGAGGAGGAGGAGGAGGGTAGGAGGAGGAGGAGGAGAGGAGGAGGAGGAGGAGGAGGAGGAGGAGGAGGAGGAGGAGGAAGAAGACCTTCTATGGGTTGTGCAGTGAGGCTGTGCGCGATGGCGCCTCCCAAGGTCGTCAGCGGGCCTCGCTGGGCCCCCAAAGCGCGACAAAAGCGGGCGAAGAACGGGCGAAAGCACCCCAAGAGCGCGGATGAAGGCGTGCCGTGCTGGGCCCCACGCTGGCCCCAAGATGGCCACTACGTGCCCCCCTAAACGGTGCCCCACACGGCTGGGGAACCTCTCCACGGAGGCTCCCAGGAAGGTCGACGTCATCGAAACGCCATGTGGGCGTTGCTGCTATGGTTGGCCTTCTCGCATCGGTGGCCGCCAACGGGCTCATCGAGCTCCGCTGTGGCCCCGAGAAGACCCCAAGAGCGCCCCAAGAGGACTCCAAGAAAGCCCCACGAGAGCCCCAGGAGCTCCTCATGAAAGCCTTCAGAGGGCTCCAAGAGAGCCCCAGGGAAGCGAGCGGTCCAAGAGCGCGGGCCAATCGACGCCAAGCCTCAAACATGTCCAGAGAGGACCCCGCAACACCCCAAGATGGTGCGAAGGTGGCCCCTCGCCGGCCCCAGGGAGCCCACAACAGCCCAATGGAGTCCAAGCGCACCTCAGTATTGCCGAATATGCCCCCCCCGGATACCCACAGGAAGGCCCGTGTCTTCGAACAAGCACGTGCTATCACTGTGTGTGTGTGTGTGTTGCTGGTTGCTGGTTGTGGGCGTCTCACCCTGGCGGGCCCCAAGACTTCGCAGGACGGCCCCAAGAGGGCTCTCGAGGCCGCTGGAGCGACCCAAGAGCGAGGTACAGTAGGTGTCACACTCAAATCCCACCAGCCCTCTGGGCCTCAAACAATGATGGCCCGAGAGGGTCGCGGCAGACCTGCAAAATGACCCCCAGGAGGGCCCCGAAAAACAAATAAACCATTGATGGTTCCTCGCTTTCTACTGCGTATGACTTTCGCTTTCACGGCCTTTCCGGATTCTGGCCGCCCAAGACGGCCCACCAGAGTCCCATTGGGGTGCGAGAGATCCCTAGAACGGGCCCCAGGGAGAAAGGCTCCGGGAGGACTGAGAGGAGGGCGGAGGTTGGAACGCTCCCTCTTCCTTCCTTCACTTCCTCTTCCCATGTCCCTCTTCCTCTTCCTCCCTCCGCATCCTCCTTTTCCTCCTCCTCCTCCATTCCTTCTCCCTACACATTACTTCTCCCCGTCGCACCCCGAGGCTGGTCGAAAGGGCGGGCCGGGCGTTTCGCCTCAGATGTCCTCACCATTTTGGCAATTAAGCTTTAAAACATTGATATTAACTTCACAGATGGAGGGTGGGTCGTTTTCAATCGCTTTAGCGCCGAGCACATTCGTTTTAAACATTTACAAGAGTTTCAAGGATAGTGGGTGGGTGGTTTTCAAACTGTGGCAATCGCCTTAGCGCCGCGCACACTTTCTATAACAGATCAAGGATTTTCACGGGTTGAGGGCGGGTGGTTTTCAAAATGTTGTTCGCGCCTTAGCGCCGCGAGCATTTCTTCTAAACATTTGCAACAGTTTCACGGAGTCACATGGTCTGCGCACCAATTTTGGAAAAGGTTCAGGATTATGAGGGTGCAGCAGTTGGGTTGATTCGCGGTGAAATCC